>RJWT010037137.1:0-13108 GCA_004365215.1 Cuniculus paca | reverse complement strand
ACCTTTTCTTGTGAATTAATTGGACGCGCAGGGGAATGAGTCCACATAATAGCTGGGAACTGTGTAGCAGTCAGTAATATCACTTCTGCCATATTTTACTCTTTGGGGTACCACAAAATCCTCCCCAGTTGCAAGAAATAGATTCACCTCTTAATGAGGTGGAAGTGGTGGCCAGATGCTGGGGAGAAAAGGTAGTAGTGGCTATTTTTGGACAACTTCTGCTACCCCAGGAGTCGGAGGACTGAGGACATTCTAGTATTCACTGAGGACTTATGGCAGGATAATGCCATCAGCCACATTCCTCACCTTCCAGAGGGATCCAAGGAGAGCCAGGAACTCAGGAAGCAGTATGAGGTGGTGGAAATCCCGGTTGGGCTGGGAATCAAGAGGCCTGTGATCTAATTATTTTGTGATATAGGACACAAGACCATTTGAGCTTCAGTTTCTCCTGGTAGATGAGTGGCTTGATTAGATCAGTTGTTTTTCAATCCTTAATAAGAAGAAATTATTCTCTTTCTAGTAAATTTGCATTATTTTTAAACACATGTTTAGATGGAACCCAATAGAGCTCACTGAGAAGAATGTAGAGGGATCTGTGTGCTCACTTGCTCTGCTCCGTTCCCTTGCCTGTGAGTATTCTTCACGACCCTCCGAGATCCTTGGAGCAGATTTTGAAAAATCCTCAGATCAGGTGGTTTGCTAAGGTTCTTCAGGATGGGACTGAGTGAGAGAGGGAAGAGTACGGCTGAGTCTCCCATCTCCCTCCCCAGAGTACTTCCGGTGCCACTTTTGACTCTCATTTCCCAGCTCTCAGCCATCTGACACCTATGTGTCTGCGAGATGTTCCAGCTGAGCCTAAGTCCCGCCAACCCTTGGTGACAGCAGTATTTAAGGGGCAGTCACATCGCCTTGTACAGTCTGAACTTGGACCCTTCTCACTTCCCTGACATTTGTAGCAGACCATTGTAGGGAAATACAGATTTCTCCCTGGTCACCAGGGTCACAGCTATGCACCTGTAACAAAATAGAGATTAACAGGAGAAAGGCACACAGATGTATTTGATATGTTGTATTTGACATGGGAGCCATTCAGAAATGAAGATCCGGGGGAAGAAGGAAAGCTGCGTTTTCATGAGTAGTCAGTGCAAGCGTGATTGGAGGACAAATGGGTACAGTCTAATGGTAACAGACTGAGTGAGCATAGCTAGACTGAGTATTTAGATTCTCTTTGGTGTTTGTGTCTTGGAGGATAGGAGGTTTCTTGTTCTCTAAATACAGGAAGGACCACCCTGAAATAAGAGCCCTATTTTTCAGGGGTAGGACAGCTAGATTTATAGCATGCTTTAGGGGAGAAGGGACAAGAGGAATTCTTCCTAATTTCTATGGCCTGTTTCTTTGCATTTAATTTTTTTTTTTTGTGCTGGGTATTGAACCCAGGTGCATGCTAAGCATGTACTTAACCACTGAGCTACTCCTTCCCTAGCCTCTTGCTATTTTAAGTGTTGTATTTTGGGGTGTTTCCTGAACCCCATCACTAGCCTGGTCTGAGGAGGAACTGAGGATCTAAACAGAAAAACCAGAGGCTTCAGGAGATGCTGGTCTCCACAGCTCAACCTCCTAGGCCTTGCCAAGTGGCTGGGGTCCCCCACTGCAGAGGAGAGGTGCACCTGTGTGCTCCGAAAGTCCCGTCCCCTCTCCGAATCTCTCACCCACTTTTTCAACCATTCTTCCTGGTTGTTTCCTCCTCACTCCCTCTTCCCAGCCCACTCCCACCCCCACCCTTTCCTCGCCCACATTTTCTGCTCCCTATCTTTGTCTCTCCATCCCGTTCGTTCTCTCTTGAAAAAAAAAAAAATCAATTCAGAGAGCGATTAGATTTGCAAATGAGCGGGCAGGAAACCGGGAACAAAGAGAACCGGAGCCAAAGAGGGAGCAGGTATAATTACTGTAATTAACTCGGCAGCAGGGACACAGCCCCTCTTAGACGGTGCTGCGGAGCACCGAAGGGGAGACGGAGGGGAGGCTTCGTTAGCTAGCAAAGTAGACATGGCCCGCCCTAGGGTTGGGGCGTTCTCGCGGGGCCTAGCTGGGAGGTGCTGCCTGCAGCAGGCGACTGTGTGAAAAGCCCTCTCCTCTGTCCTGGGCTCCTCCAGGGACCCAGGCTCTTGGTCAGCATTGTGGGGCCAGAGAATAAAGTCACCTCCTTCATGTCTAACTTGAGCATTTAACTCCTTACCTGCTTTATGATAGCCTGTTTTTTCTGGGATCTAAAAGTTACTAGAGATTTTGAAAGAGGATCATGTCTCTGATCCCATGACACTGACGTATTGGTGTCCACAGATACATCTTGGCATTTGAGGCCTTCTGGAACACCTTTGCAACCTTATCTTTCACAATTGCCCCCTCATTTTCTCCTTTAATCACATCCGATAGTGTAGGCACCCCCAAAATGCATATATATATATATATTCCGCGCCCCCCCCCCCCCCCCCCCAGGTAAGGCATCCTTTTCCTCCTGTGTTGCACATACCAAGGGCCATCGGGTGAGATGCTGTCCACCTTTTATATATAAAACTGCTTCCACTTCTGCGAAGTCTGTAGAAACCCAGGGCTCTCTCTTTTATGATCCTTACCTCATTGCTATGGTTTAGAAACTAAATTCCCAAATTTATACATTGATGGTGGGACATTTGGGAGGTAAGTAAGGTTGCAGAGTACGATATAAAATACAGTGACTATTTAAAATAAATTAAAAAATGGATTCCAGTAAAAGACACATTGCCATTAAGTCTCCTCAGAATACTCTCTCTCACTTTGAAGACACTTACCCATCATTCTTGCCACTTTGTGAAGCAGTTCTGGGAGTTCTCTTTCGTGAGTGTCATTAGTTATGCTTCCGGTGGCTGCCTAGGCATCCTGAATCAACTAAAAATACCGATTTGTTCCATTTGTCTACTAGGTTATCTTAGATCATTGAAAAGAAAGTTTTGTGTTAGTGTCTGTTTATTTTTTTATAAGAATCTTTTATGTCTTGTGTTCTGAGTAACTACTTTGAAGATGATACATGGTGTATTGACGTTATTATTCTTTTATTTTTGCTATGAATTTTTGTTTTATTTTTTCATAAAATCAAAGAAAAAAAGTGTTTACCTTTCATGGCCATTCGATTTTGGGGAAGAATCAGAAGTCCCACAGTGTCACATCTAGTGGATAAGGGAGCTGAGGACAAAGCAGAATGTTTTTACAAGCCTGCCCTTCTGTTGGATGACACCCGGCAGCAGCGTTCGCTGTATTTTTGGTTGCTTCTGGTAAAGACATTCACTGGCTTTAAAAGAAAAGGAGGAGCAATCTGAGTACACAGGTTCCTTCATGCTTGCTGTGTGAGTCCGTCCACCATGTTTTGACAAAGCAAGAAAGCCCTAGGCAGATGCAGGAAATTTGATATTGGACTTTTCTGCTTCTAGACTGTGAGAAATAAATTTATTTATAAAGTTCCACTTCGTAGTATCATCTTGGCAGTAGAAAATGGACTGAGACATTCACTGTACCCCTGCCCCAACTCTTATACTTTAGGGAAAGCCAACAGATCCTGGCTTTGGGTTCCTGAAAGCTGACTACCGCTTTTGGGGTTCTATAACAATCAGACTTCTTTAACTTGCCAGTAACAGAAACTCCAACCTAAATTGGTATAAACAATAAAAAGAGAAATGTGTTGGAGAGACTGAAAAGCCTGAGGATATCAGGTATGGCTGGATCCAGGGACTCGAACATTAACATCAAACCTCTTTCTGAGAGTGTTCATCTGTGACGTAAGAAAGCACAATAGTAATTCATCATAGCACTGGATGAAGTAAACTAATTTGTAAAACACTCAGAACAGGA
Source organism: Cuniculus paca (assembly GCA_004365215.1). Classification (NCBI taxonomy): domain Eukaryota; kingdom Metazoa; phylum Chordata; class Mammalia; order Rodentia; family Cuniculidae; genus Cuniculus; species Cuniculus paca. Next base: position 9,226 of record RJWT010037137.1, on the reverse strand, counting down.
CCTGGTGGGAAGTAAACGGTATAAAAATTAATTATTATTCTCATTTTAGCATTCCAAACTGAAGTATAATATTCTTCAGTATCTGGTCCAGTCAATTCTTCCTCTGTAAAACTTCTCAAATTCATTTTTAAATTCCTTTCCATTCCTACTTCTAATTTCTTAATTCAAGTTCTCATAATTTTAAATATAAATTATTCTCACAGCCTCCTAATTGGTCTTTCTTACCTATTTTGCTTTCTAATCTATTCTCCATACAAAAATCTGATTACATCTCTCCTCTGATTTTCTTTTTAAATTGTATATATGTATGTACTAGAGATTGAACCCAAGACCTTCAATTGAGCTATATTGCCAGATTTTTTTTGTACTTTTTATTTCATGAAAAAATAAAACAAAAATTTTATAACAACATAAAAGAGTAACAGTAATTAATACACTGTGTATCATTATCTTCAAAGTAGTTATTCAGATATAAACCAAAAAGATGATTATTATTTTATTATTATTATTTTTTGGTACCAGGAATCAAACTCACAACCTTGTGCTTACCAGGCAGGCACTTGAGCCTTTGAGCTAAATCCCTGGCCCCCCAAAAGATTCTTGAAAACAAGAAACAAACATATAATAAATTCTAAAAATGTTGTGAGACAAAGTCTTGCTTAGTTACTAAATTGCCCAGGCTGGGTTTGAACTTGTGATCCTCCTGCGTCAGCCTCCCAGAGTGCTGGGATTACAGACATGCACCACCATACCTGGCTTTTCTTCTGATTTCAGCCTTCCAGCGACATGTGCAGTGATCAACGTGTGAACCCAATTCCTGGGCAGGACGTACTGCATGATTTTCTCCTTGCTCCCTTCTCACCCTCACCTCTGTCCATTGCTCCCTTATCTCTGCGCTCTTTCTTGAGCACTTCAGGCTGTGTCTAGAACGTGCTCATTTCCTCTTTGCTCATTTTCCTTCAGGATCCATTAAGCTCAGCATAGGTAGCACCCCCTTACACAGGATTCTCAGCTGTGCAGTCTACTCCTTCCCAGGATAGCCCAGGTGCCTCACCAAAGCACCTAGGGAATATCTCTGTGCTAGCAGCTGTCACTTTGCATGTTTGTCACCTCCACCAGGCTTTAAATTTCTTGAAGGCAGGAACCTGGTGTTTTGATAAGTTTTCTAGTGTTCCAGCTGTACCTAGTACTTATTCAAGGAACTGAATATTGGTAATCACTACTGACTGTATCAGGCCTCTTCTGGTTGCAAGTGATAGAAGCAGACTTCAGGCTTGGCTGGACTCAGGTACTCCAGTGACATCATTTGGACTTTATGTCCCTCTTTCTATCTCAACACTCTGCTGTCTTTTCTCCTGGTTTCATTCTTGAGCTGGGTCCCTAAAAATGACCATCTGCAGCTTCGATCTACTCAGCAATTTCACTACAAAGAGGCCACATCTTTCCCAACATTTTCAGCAAAAATCTCAGCACCACTCTCATTAGACCAATTTATTTCCCGAGCCAGGGCATGAAAGGTAACAGTGGATAGGCTTGGGTCACATGCCCATCCCTGGACCTGGGGGCATGGAGTCATTTACCCTGAAACATCTGGATAAGTGGACAGCGTATTTCCTCAAAGAAAAATGGAGTGCTTTTAAAAAGCCAGAAACATGAGGAAAATGACATTTATACAGAAGCGCCAGGTAATGCTGGTTCTCCTATAAACATTTTAATTAATTTTCAAAAGAACCCAGAGAAAGTCCATTTCACTGATGAGAAAATGGAGGTTTGGAGGGGCTGAGTGGACTCTACACAGCTCATATCTGACTTGAGGATGTCCCCTTTGCCAAGTTTTATAGATTCAGTATATACATAGTAAAAGTGAACAAAATAAAACATAGAGAAACAAAAATGTGCACAGAAAAAACACAGACTTCCAGTCTCTCTCTCCCTCTTCCCGTTCCCAGGTGTTCACCCAAGAAGCCCAAAGCTGATGCTCTGTTATACTGCACTATAATACTGTAGGGCTAATTCGTCCCAACTTCTGAGGATTCTACTCCATGCCCGTGTAGTATTAGGTGTTTCCACTCTGGTTGGTGGGAACCTAAACTAGTTCCAGTCTCCCATGATATCCAGAGATTGTTCATACTGCATTCATGTGGTTTCTTCCCAGTTGCAGGTAGCTTCTCTCAGGCATGCATGGACCAGAACTGGGGGAACATCTGTAAAGGGGACCCTTTGGCAAGTTGCTGGAGCTCTCCCATGGGCAGCACTGTCTTCTCTCCTGCTGTCCATTCGCCACTTTGGCTGCCCTCAGCCGGCACTGCTGTCTTGGGAAGACCACTGGGTTCTGCCCGGGCTCCCCTTTCCTGCACAGTATCCTGGAAGTGACCCCAGACAGTGGTCGGAAGTTACTGTGTCCCTTCTGTCAGCAGTCAGTCCTTTGCTTTCGGATGCTCATAGTCCTAAAACTATTATTTCATTTCTGTTTTTATCAAGCTGTTTTTCAAGACAGGCTGGTGGGCACTACGACTCCATCATGGCCAGAAATTATAAAACTACTTTTATTCGTCTTTTTTAAAATCTTCTTTTCTTCCCACAAATTTTTGCTACACAGGTCTTTTCACCTTATTTTTGTCACTTAGTATCTTATAGATTGTTCTGTATAGATTGACCTCATTCTTTTAAAGGCAGAGCCTGCGCTTTTAACCCCTACTCTATTCTGCCTCAGTGAATAAGGGTTATTATTGGTTATAATTGACGTTCAGCAAATAGTTGATGAATTGAATAAATTATGTTGAAACTACATCCAGGTGGCTGGACTCTTGTGTTCTGAGGATGGAGGAAGCAAGATACTCTGCATTCAGTTTGGGATCCTTTGTGTTCCAGACTTTTCGGATCCCTCCTTTTATTCCTCTCAGGTTTTCTCTCATTCTGATCTGTGGTACGTTGAGGCCTAGTAATAGTTAAACCTCAGCTCTTGACTCTTTTCTTTCATTTCATAAAAAAATCAATGTATATAACAAAAGCACATACATTGTATAAAAAGAGACATAGCAGTTCAGGGAAGCATTGTATGGTGACATAGAACTGTGCCAGGGTCCAGAAACCTAGAAAATGCTTTTTTTCGATGAATGTAAGATTCATTAGTTACTGGTGCAATTATTATATAGTCCCTATATAGATGGCAATGTTTCCTCCAAAACTCCTATCTTGAAGTCTTAACATCCTCACAGTGTGTCTGTATTTGGAGGGAGAACCTTTAGAGAGGCAACTAAGGATAAGTGAGGTCAAAAAAGCAGGTCTCTAATCCAGTAGCACCGCATTATAAGAAAAGGAAGCCACACCAGGGAGTCTCACGCACAGGAAAGGCCATGCGAGGACACAGCGAGATCACCTACACACGAGGGAGGGAGAGAGGCCTCAGGAGAAACTAAAAATGCTGACACCTTGATCTTGGACTTTCAGCCTCCAGCACTGTGAGAAACAACTGTGTCTTTTTAAAAGCCACACAGTATGTGGTACTTTGTTATGATAACTTTACCAAACTAATACCCATCTCCCAAGTGGTCATTGTTGTCCTGATAGCTTAATATCTAATTAAGATTCATTAAACAATGCTATCAAAGATGAGAACACAGATATTCACTGATTCATTTATAAAAGAAAAACATTAGAAATGCCCTAAATTTTCATAGCAAAAGGATAGTTAAATAAAAAATGAAGTATTAGTATGCTGTATGAGTACATGTCTCTTAATATTGTACGTGTGATACAGGTTAACATGGCCCCAAATGCAAGTCCACCACTTCATCTGATGGTCACTGACTCTGTCCCTTACTAAGCTTGAGAGGCTGACACCCAGTGTGGGATGCAGGTTTGCTTTTCACCGCCTCTTCTCGTTCTCACAACAGCTCCACAGAATGGCTGTATTTGCCTTGTTTCTGCAACACAACTAGTTCAAGGCCATGCAATAACATACAGAGAAACTGAGATTTCAGGTCCGATCCTTCTGACCCTGAGGCCTATGCCCTGGCTGCCCATGGAGCTAAACCATTGCAGCTGAAGTGTGCTTTGTGGATGTCATAGGAGAAGGAGTTCAGTTTTCCGTGCGCTCCTTTGGTAAGTTCAGGGTTAGAGCAAGTGGAGCAGATTTGCACTGCAAAATTTCTCAGCTCCTTTGATGAGTCTTTGTGCTCAGCAGCCATCAAAGAGGGGAAGAGCAAGGGCCGCCCTGCCCATGCCATCCTGAGGTGAGTGTGGACCCCAGTGCTGTGGGTAATACATGTGTTAAGGCAAAAGGATCCCCTGCTCTCCGGGGGCGTTTGCATTTCTGTTGTGATCTGAAGCAGGAGACAGTTCACATAGCAGTCTCTGGCATCTGCCTGTGGCAATAAGAAGGTGCATATATTTTAAGTAGCTGATGGCTGTGTTGACACCTTGAAGTCGGTTCATAGAACTCCCATCAGTAAACTGCCCAGAATCACAGAAATATAGAATGTCAGTGAGAAGGGCTTAAAGAGAGAAGAATTTGGGTCTGTCCCTTCATTTTACAAATGAAGAAACCAAACTGAATGGAGAGCTAGGTCAGGAGAACCTTGGCCCTCTGACTCCTAATACAGCGTTCTTTCCTCCTGTGAATAAGAGAAATACTGTATTTTCTAAATTTTCTGGCAGTCACTCTGCTTTCATTTCTCTATTTTTAGCTTGAATTCTTACTTTTTGTCTCTCTCCTCCTGATTGTTTTTGAGTTCACAGCATAATGGTTGTAGAAAGTGAATGAAAGGAATGAACAGAAAAAGCCTAAAGTTACAGGGTTACCACTTTCTGTTCGCTCTGAGAGGGATAGCTATGCATTAGCATACTTCAGATTTGTGACTGAAAAGGTATGAACCTTGTCCCAGTTGACTATGTCCTAGGTACTTCCTATTTATAGACTATGGCACTACCTTTTGCCTGATCAATTTCACCTGTAGGAATTTTTCTTCTGAGTAAAATGGGGGTCTTTGTTAATGTTAAGGGACTGTCCACCAGAGTGGACAGGTGGAATCAGAGATAGTGTTACACGATGGGACGTGGGGTACCAGAAACAACTGTTACAATGGGAAAGATGTTTAGTTGCATGTTAAACAGAATATATATGTGCTTTTGCATACATGTATCCATATCCAAATACCACTATAGAGGTGTATGTACATATATACCCATATGGTTTTTGAAAAATCCATAAAATCATTGGTAATAGTGATAACCATTAGGTAAGAGTTAGTATATTTGAAGGTCCTGACATCTAGTGTGGAAGAGGACTAATTTTTCAATGTTTAACTTTTTATGCTAAGTGCCAGTTAATATATTTTAATCATGTGAATGCATTTCTTTAACAATGTTTTAATTTTGTGAGATGTAACCTACATATAAAAATGCACTTATTTTAAATGCACAGCTCAGTGAGCTCTGATGAATGGATATACCAATGTAGCCACCACCAAAAGCACAATGTAGAACATTTCCACTGAGTTCCCCTTATTGCCCTTTGATTGGCAATCTCTCACCTTAAATGACCAGTGATCTGCTTTACCTCAGCTTACATTAGATTATCTCTCCTGCAGTTTTTATGAATGGAATTGTGTACTGTATGCTTTTTTTGTTGAATGACTTATTTACTTGCATGCTTTTGAGAGTTGACCGTTTTGTTTTCTATCAATAGATAATCCATTTTTACTGCTGAGTAATATCCGATTATGGGGTATAATACAATTTGTTTGCCATTTGCTTTGACCTGTGGATTATATATAATTTTGAGTTATTTTGAATGAAAGTTATCACAAAAAAGTAATGAAAATTTGTGTATAAGTCTTTGTGTAGACATATGTTTTCATTTTTCTTGTATGAATAACTGGAGGATTGCTGAGTTATACAATAAGTGAATGTTTAACTTTATAAGGTATTGCCAAAGTTTTCCAAGGGGATATACTATTTTGCATTTCTCCCAGCAAAGTATGAGATTTTCATTTGTTCCACATTCTTGCCAATACTTGGTATTGTTTGTCTTTCTAATTTTAGCTATTCTAGTAGGTGGTAGTGGTATTTTTCTATTTTTAATTTACATTTATCCACAGACAATGGTGCTAAGCATATTTTCATTTGCATATTTGCCATTCATATTTCATTTTTGGAAATATATGTTCAAATTTTTTTGCCTATTTTAACTAAATTATTTTTTTTTATTTTAAAGAGAACAAAACAAAACAGAACAGAGTTAAACGCAACAAAGCAGATCAGAACAGAACACTGCAAGTTATACAGGTCTTCAAAACATAACAACAGGAAATCAACAATGGCTATCCTAGTGTCTCTTGTTTTCTTTGAAATGGTTGTTCATACATTTACACACAATAAACTCAAACAAAAGAAAATAATATAAAACCAGATAAAACAAAAGACTGAAAGCATTACAGGCCTTCAAATCAGACAATAAGAAATCAACAATGGCTACCTTACTGTCCTTTGTTTTCTTCAAAAAAGCTGTTCATATCTTCTTGCATATTGCAATCAAATAGCAGAAAACAGACTTGGACCACTCAAATCAAAGAATAAAAGCATTATTGGACTTCAGAACATGAAGATAAGAAATCAGCTATGGCTACCATAATGTCTCATTTTCTTCAAAGTAGCTGTTCATATCTTGACACTTAATAAAATCTGCTCTTGTAAACTCTTTAGGAGTAGTTCTAAGCATGTATAAGTGTATACTTGTACATCTATCCTTTCTGTGCTAGAGGCAATAGCAGAAAAAAGCACAAGAGAAAGACAACAATAAAGACAGATAAATAACAATAATAAAGAACCCCAAACAATAACAATATAGGCTTTCTAAGCTAGGTGATGGGAAGATACCAAGGGTTGTTATTTTGTATAGTTGTCTTCAAGAGTTGCTCAGATTACCAGGTATAGGCATACAGACTTGGTCCAGTCCTATGAATGTTAACTGTTTTGTTCTAAGAACTAACAAAATTAGTAGTACAATCATCTTATCAATTTTAAGTATATAAATTTATATCCTTTCTTTTCCCTTCCTTCTTTTCTCCTTTTCCCTGAGCTGTTTTTTCCTTTAGCAGTTTCTCACCCTTTCCCCATAATTATTGGGGATTTTGTATCCTATTGAGTCTTTCAGTTTCTTACACTAGGGAGTCAATGAGGTATTTACACATGTGAATTTGATTTATTTCACTTATGAGTATGGTCTCAAGTCGCATCCATTTACTCATAAAAGCCTCAATGTGATCTCTCTTTATAGCTGAGTAGTACTCCATTGTATAAAAGTACCACATCTTTTTTATCTATTCCTCAATTGATGAGCATTTGGGTTGTTTCCAAGATTTTACTACTACAAATTGTGCTGCTATAAACATGGGTGCACATATATCATTGTGGTATGATTATTTCACTTCTTCTGGGAATATGCCCAGAAGTGGAATAGCTGGGTCAAGTGGGACTTCCAATCCTAGCTTTTTGAGGAACCTTCAGACTGATTTCCACAGTGGCTGCACCAGTCTACACTCCCACCAACAGTGGAGAAGGGTTCCTTTTTCCCCACAGCCTTTCCAGCATTTGTTGTTGGTAGTTTTCTTGATCCTGGCCATTCTTTCTGGAGTTAGATGGAATCTCAGAGTTGTTTTAATTTGCATTTCTCTAATGACCAATGATGCTGTACATTTTTTCATGTGTTTATTTGCCATTTGTATTTGTTCAGCTGAGAAGTGTGTTTTCATCTCAGATGTCCATTTTTGGATTGGGTCTTTGAATTTTGAGGGCCTGATTTTTTAAAATTCTTTATACATTCTAGATAGAAGACCTTTGTCTGAAGGACAGTTGACTAAGATTTTTTCCCAATTTGTGGGTTTTCTTTTCACTCTATTGGCAATTTCTTTTGACAAGCAAAGACTTTTGAACAAGACAAGATGCCAATTGTTGATTCTGGGAAGTATTTCCCATGCAGTCTGATTTTTGTTCATGAATTCTACACCTACCCCTATGTCTTTTAGATTTCTACCTACTTTGTTTTCCAGCAGATTTAGTGTTGCTGCTTTAATATTTAGATCTTCAATCCATTTTAACTTTACTTTAGTGCATGGTGATAGGCTTGGATCTAGTTTTAATTTATGGCATATGGAAAGCCAGTTTTTCCAGCACTACTTATTAAAGAGGCTATCTTTCTTCCAGTGAACATGTTTGGCCCCTCGTCAAAGATAAGGTAGCCGAGTGTGTTTGTAGTTGGGGTTGTATCTTCTAATCTATTTCCTTGATCCTCAGGTCTGTTTTGATACCAGTACCAAGCTGATTTTATCACAGTAGCTTTGTAGTATAATTTCAAGTCTGGGATTGTGATGCCTCCTGTCCTGCCCTTGCTGCCCAGAATTGCCTTTGCTATTCTAGGTCTCTTCTGGTTCCAGATGAATTTTAAGAATGATTTCTCTAGATTTGTGAGGTATGCTAATGGTATTTTGATGGGAATTGCATTAAATCTGTATACTAATTTTGGGAGAATGGCCATTTTGACAATGTTTGTTCTTCCTATCCACAAGCGTGGAATGTCTTTCCATTTTCTGAGATCCTCTTCGATTTCTTTTTTCAGAGTACTGCAATTTTCATTAAAAAGATCTTCTGCTTCCTTTGTTAGGTTGATTCCTAAGTATTTCATTTTTTTGGATGCTATTGTGAAGGGTGTTGTTTCTCTTTTTTCTCTCTCAGTGCGTTTGTTGTTTGTGTACAGGAATGCGACTGATTTCTGAGTATTGACTTTGTATCCAGCTACATTATTGAATTTGGTTATGACATCCAGAAGTCTTTCAATGGAGTTTGGGGGTCTTCTACATAGAGTATCACGTCATATGCAAATAGTGATAATTTAACTTCTTCCTTTCCTATCCTTATTCCTTTTATTTCTGTCTCTTGTCTAATTGCTTTAGCTAATGTTTCCAGCACTATATTGAATAAGAGCAGTGATAATGGACATCCTTGTCTTGTTCCCAATTTTAGAGTGACAGCTTTCAGTTTTTGACCATTTAATGTGATACTGGCTGTTGGTTTGTCATAGATGGCCTTTATCAGATTGAGGTAAAGACCATCTATTCCAATTTCTGTAGGGTTCTTATCATGCAAGGGTGTTGGACTTTATCAAAAGCTTTTTCTGCATGTATTGAATGATCATGTGATTCTTATCTTTTGCTCTATCGATATGGTG
>RJWT010037136.1:0-13114 GCA_004365215.1 Cuniculus paca | reverse complement strand
TTTTTTTTCTTCCTTCAGTTTTTACAAGACCCCTCTGTCTTCCAGGGCTCTCCTGGACCTTTCTACTACTCTTCAGTCCTCAGAGACCCTTTCTTTATCTGCACTCTGGGGCCCTTAGCTAGCCCACCTGCATCTTTCACCACATTTAGAAACATTTTTGGAGCATGGAATGGAAGGGAGGAAAAGTGTTACCTCTTTGTGTCCCAAGAGCACATGGCTCAGTGTTGTAGAGGGAGTGTGATTTTATTATTTTGGGGCACTCTGGCCTGCTATGGAGGTGGCAGGAAAGTCTTTTTCTGGGCTGTTACTGACAGGAACACAAAGTAGAGAGAGACCCAGACACAAACCAAAGGGAAAGAAGTGGTAATGACTGGAAATCCTATGCTGTGATTACAGCCTCCATTTTCCTCCGTTTCTAACTCGAACCATTTCCTTTGCAAATTGTTTGGCACAGAAATATTTCAACCCTGCTTGAGGGAGGTGGAAAAGAAGATAAGTTAAAAGAAAGTGTAGTTGGAAGAGGCAGAAACTGTAAAAAGGAATACAAACTATGGATTCCAGAGGAAGGCAAGAGGCTGTGCAAATAAACAAAGATGAGGAGAAACTTCGCCAGACAACGTGAGCTCATCATGCGCACGCCCGGCCTGCAGTGCTGTTTGCACAAATCTATCAGGGGTATTGGGAATGTTATACTGACACGCCATCGCCTGTGGGTCTCGTCCTAACCGCTGGAATAAGCAAAACACACAGAGCACATTGCTGGCCCCAAAGACTATAATTTTCTCTGAGGAGAAATATTGCAAAAAGGGAAAAAAAGAGAGAAAGAGAAGAAAACATGATATTTTGTGCAGTTCCTAAAAAAAGCATTTTCCCCCTTTCTCCTCAGCTCTTTCCTTTCATTAAACTGTCCTTAAGTGCTTTTAGAGAAAACTAAGTAGCCCACAATTCTGGGCTGCTGACTGAATAATTATAAGCCTGGGATGAGGCCGGGAGGGCCAGAGTGAGACCTGGGTCTCCTTCCTGGATCCTGGAGACCCGTGGGGACCGTGCCAGCTGTGGCCGGACTCTCACGTTGAAATGATTTCTCATCTTGAAGGGAAATCAGGGACATGCTTCTCCATATTAGTCCTCTGAGAACTTGGGCCTCTGCCAGATTTTATTGGAAAATTGCAACAAAAGAAATGAGATAGTGAGTTCTTATATCCAAAGGGTTACAGGAGAGGCATATCGAAGCCAGATTATTTCCAGATCAGCTCTGCCCCATGAGCGAAAAATATAGTCTCTGCCTTTAAGTATTCACATTTCCTTTTGCTCAGGTTCTTGGTGTTGATGCTGGCCAGTTTCTGTGCATGCAGAAGTCGTTAGAAGGTGACTCCGGGGAAAGGGGACAGGGCGTCTTTAAGCTCAGTCCCTCCAGACCTGCTTTTGCCTTGTGGGTTTCAGAAATGACTGAGGATATAAAGGACAGGAGAGAATGGACTGGCTTGGTCAGGGTGTGGAGCCTGCTGGGAAAGAGGGCAGAGATGGTGCTCGCCCAAGTGTGCAGTGGCCATTATGGAAGCTGGGGCACAGAAACATGGGCTGCATGTGCCCTCGGGTGTTGAGGTCTGAGATCCCTGGGCCTGGGACCTGAGCTTTCTACTGCTTTGCAGTGACCCGGGCAAAGGATGCACCTTTATTGGGGGCCTCGAGAAACTTCATACCTGAAAGTTTAGAGAGTTCTCATTTTCTAGTAACTCTTTGGAAAATCTGACAGATTTCACCCAGGTCATAGGCACAGCACCAAGGCAGTAGAGTGCCTGCTCGATCCAGCCCTGCCTCTCCTTCCCCGTGTTCCACCATCACAGTGTGGAACCCTGATTTTTGGGTCGTTTTGTTTCGTTATGTTTTGTTTTTCTGTACTGGATTGAACTCAGGGCCTTTGCACTGAGCTACATCCCTAGCCTATTTTTAATTTTTTATACTTTCTGAGAGGGTCTCCTTAATCACTCAATTGCTCAGGCTGGGCTTGAACTTGCAGTCCTCCTGCCTCAGCCTCCCACAATTCTGGGATTACAACTGTATGTTACCATACCTAGCTCCGACTATTCTTAATGTAGTGTATTTGCATTTCAGAGAAAAACTATTTTTGGAGAGGTTAGAAAAGTGAAAGAACACCATTGCCATGTTGTATAAACTTGGTGTAGTAAATTGTGACCTGTTATATATGTCTTTGTTCTCGGATGGTATTAAGATCACAAATATTAAAATTGGGGTAAAAACCAAAAAATGAAGGGGAATTTATGAGCACAGTCTCAGGCAGAGAACCACCACTGAGTTAGGTAGCGTCTCTCCTGTCTGCCCCAATGTGTGTATGTCATTCAATGCTTCTGTGAGATATGGTCAAATTAGTCCCATGAGAGACCCCCTGTCCTGCCACTAATTGGGAACCAGCATCTCTCCTGAGTGTGGCATTGTGATCCATTTTTAGGTTCCCAAGTTCTGCTGAAGATCAAATCGCCCCACCAGAGCCCTTGAGGGTAGATGTTCATTTCAAATGCAAATTGCATGGCCTTATGGATGTTGAGGGACTGTTGTCATCTCCAGACATCTTCTCTGTGCTGGTCCTGCTGCATGAGCTGGGATTTGAGAGCAGTTGAAATGTCCCCAGGCTGGGAGACTGGCCCAGGCAAAGGCTACAGTGTGAGCACTCTTCGTGCATTCAGGTGGATTCCATGAGCTGCCACAGATTTAAGGAACCATTGTGGGCAAAGAGGAACAACTCTCTTTGGATGCGGGATGGGTACTTGGCATGATTTTTCTCCTTGAGGGGACATTTATGGACTTCACTATCACTTTTCATGCTATAGATTTTTGCACAGAAATGACAAGAATCATGACAATCGCGCTTTCATTGTGGAGGTAGCTAATTTAACATCCTTTTCACAGATTCCATAGACTCTTCCCCAAAGTTACTATTTTTTACCTACTGAAATAAAAAGGCGAAAAAAGAGAACTTTGTGTTTGTTTAAAGGCAAGCAAGCAAAATTAAAGATAAGCAAAGGATTAAATTGTCCAACAGAGGTAAAGACAAGAGAATTTCTTTCCTACTGCAGTACTACTCATCTATCTTGGGCTAACTGCTGGACTAATAATCCTTGCTGTGTATTCACCTAACTCTGAATTCCTTTAGGTGCAGCCATAGAGAAAAAGCTGATGCATGGATGATGGGTGTTTCTTGCAGTTATCAGAGGTGAGCTGTGATTCCTAGAGGGTCCGGAAGGAAGGAAAGAAGGAAGGAAGGGTCGATCAGCTAACTGTAGCCCATGTATTCATAAAAAGACAACCATTCCAGACTCACCTCTAGGTTATGTTTTTCATTTTAAAGTTTTGCTCCTTTGGCTTCTGCAGTAACTATTGTGACTGCCTTTTGGCACATTGTTCTGTTATTATTTAATGACGAAAGCCAAGTCCCTCATGATCAACTGAGTTGACTGGCGCACTACTTCCTACATGCGTCTCAGCAGAGAGTACCCACTCTGTGAAGATGTCACCAAGTAGGGTTAAGGATGCTTTTTGGGGAGATTTGGGTATTGGGGAGGTGGTTTTGAGTAGAAGGAACAAGTAAAAAAACTGCGGTGTTCATTTAAAAATTTGAGTGTTTAAGATACAGCAAGAATGAGGTGGCTCAGGTCAGTCCCTCCTTTTTTCCTCCAGTGTCAATTTTAAAAGTCATAAAGCCTCTGAGTCTTCTCAGGAGCCTGGCTGCACCCTCTCCTCCCACTTCCCTGGCCATCATGGGCCCGATGTCGGGTCCCCAGGCTGGCTCAGGAGGCCAGGGTCACACCACATTTTGATAAATGGCTCCTTCGTTTCTTCATGTGCTTCTCCCGGGCCAATTAGAGTTGAAGAACAAGGGAGACTCCTGAGCGCCTGCGCGGAACGGCTCCTTCAATAGCAGCAGCAGGCTGCTTCTAAAGCCTGGCCTTCTCCTTTCCCTCTCCTAGAAGTTCCAACCTTGTGATTGTCAGGCACTCCCAGAAGCACCCGAAGAGGGGGCTGGGAGTGGACCCCATCTCTCCTGGTGGTTTGCCTAACTGCCTCAGCTTTCCCTTTGAGCTGTGAGGACTAAATGTATCACTGCTTTTATGGCATCTGGCTGAGCACCTGGCACAGACTAGGTGTGGAAGGTGGATATACTGATAATGATAATAACAGGGCATGGTCCCTGAGTGCTTACTGACTGCATGCTGTCTCTGTCCAGAGCTTTGTGTAGAGTGTCATTGAATGCAGCTGGGGACAGGCATTGTTCCCATCCACTTGCAATTGTTCTCATCACCCCAGGCCCTGCTGAGGAGTATGAAGGGCAGTAGAGCCAAGGTGTGTCGATGAGGATGGCTTGCTGAGGAGGACGTGATGGCAGAGTGGCAAGGTAAGGCTTGGGTTTGCCCAGCAAACCCTGCAAGAGCCATGGCACCTGGGTGACCTTCTCCATACCTTGGGCAGGGTCTCATACCCAAGGTCTCCACTTGTCTCATTCAGCTCCGGTGTTCACAAACACAGTGGCGTCTGTGATTGTATTAACAGTGCCCACCACCCTGCAGTGAGGAGGAGGAATCAGGAGGCCTGCATGCCTTGGATATGTCTGTGGCTTCCACGGGACTGGCCCTAGCTAGTGGCAGAGGCCCTGCCCTGTGGAGGTCCCTGCAAGGGGATGGACCAGATCGTCTGCCATGGGGAGATCTGTGCACAGGAGCCTGCTCTTCCTGCTCCCCTCTGGGGACCACCTGCCAGTTTGCATCCTGGAATGGCAGCTCGTGTGTCTATACTTAGCCCTGGTGGCTCTGTGTGAGTGGTCACTGCCCACACTGCCCCATGCAGCCTGTGGACCTGCATGGGGACTCCAGCTCCTTTGTGCTGGTTGGGATCAGACAAGTTGAAACGAGTTGTGGGGGTTCTGAGCAGACCTTCTCCAGGAGCCAGAGTTGAGTGTGTCTCAGGTTCACACATCCGGGACCTGTAGCAGCCACACGCTGGAGCAGAAAGACCTAGGAGTCCCAGGGGTCCCCAGGCCCAGGTTATGGTTTCTTCAGGAAATAGCATCAGAGTTGTGGGACCTATTCAACACGAAGGATCACCTAGGTGGATGGATCTCTCTCTCATCCATCTATTCATCCATCCTACATCTGTCCATTTGTCATCTGTCTACCCATCAATTTGACATCAATTTGTGTACCTATCTATCATTTATCCATCTATTCATCCATGAGCTATCCATCATCTATCAGTCTGTCGTCCATCATCAATCCATCAATCTGACATCTGTATATCAATCTATCAACTATCCATCTATGTCTTCATTCATGATCTATTCATCTATCTATCCAGCCTTTAATCTGACATCTGCCTATCAATCTATCATCTATCCATCTATTTATCCATGATCTATCATTCACCAGCCTGTCACTTGTCCATCAAGCCATCATGTATCCACTCATATATCAATCATCTATCCATCTATCATCTGTCATCAATCCATCCATTCATCAATCTGACATCTAATAGCCATCATTCTATCAACTATGTGTTGACCCATCCATGATCAATCTATCTATCATCAATCTATCATCTATTCATCAACCTGTCATCTCTCTACCCATATATTCATTTCTCTGCCTGTCATCTATCCAACCATCAATCTATCATCTATCTATCCATCTGTATCTACCCATCCATCAGTCTGTCATATGCATCTATCCATTTATTTGTCCATTTGTCATCCATCTGTTGAAATGTGTCCATACATATAAATAAATATATATGCATTAGTATACATAATATCCATTATATATGCAGAGTGATAGAAACATAGGGTGAATATTTACACATTTGAAATTATTACAGTAAAAAACACATTGCCATTAACTCTCCTCTCTTTCAGCATACTTTTCCCATCATTCTTGCCACTTTGTGAAGCAGTTCTAGTTTTCTATCTTGCGTGTCTTTAGTTGCACTGTTGTAGCTACCTTGATTTCAAATATTTGATTTCAAATATTTACCTTTCGTGGTCATTTTGACTTAGTGGAAAAACCAGAAGACACATCGTTCCAGAACCAGTGAATAAGGTGCAAGAGGACACACTATGATGTTTCACAAGGCTGCCTTTCCATTGGATGGTACTTTGTAGCAACATTTACCGCATTTTGATCACATCTTGTGAAGACGCGAAAGAGAACTTCCAGAACTGCTTCAGAAGTGGCAAGAATGATGGGATGTGTGTCCAAAGTGAGGAAGGGGATTTTGAGGGGGATTCATGGCAATATGTCTTTTACTGTAATAATTTTTAAAATTTAAACACTCACCATATTTTTTGACCACACCTCCTATTCCTCTGAGCTGCACCGTGATTTAGAGTTGGTGGTCTTCTGTAAGGTGACATTCTGGGTCCTATCTGAGGGGGTCGTTTCCTGCCTTCCTATGGCTAGAGATGCAATATAACAGGGAAAGTGACCCTCTGCTTCTAGTGGGGACAGTAACAAGTATGTAGCTTACTGAACGTCCGACGTGTTTGGGAGAGAACTCAGTATTGTCTACACAGCAGATGCCTCTGAGGAGCATGCACAGCAGTGTGACCATTCCTCCTTCCTCCCACTGCACAGGTAGTCATGGCTTGAGGTCAGAGAGCCAGTGCGGGACACAGTTTTGTGTTTTCCCCAAACTGTTCAAAGCTGTCCTGATGTTTTGATGGACCCAAGATGACCTAAACATGCCTCTGTCCTTTGCGTGGTGTGGTTGTTGGTGAAGCAAATGCTGCTGAGCTGTTTCTTCAGGTTTCTTTCACAGACCACAGGGGACCTGGAACTAAGTTGCCTGTGTCCCATCCCCCACCTCATCCCCACTGCGGGAGGCAGCGCTCTGTAGATAGAAGCTGAGGCTGGGGTGCACTGTGATCTGACAGCCGCCGGGCGTGCGGGATGGGCCCTGCCTGCGGTCTGCTGCTGATGGCAGCAGTTGAAGCAGGGCTCTTCCATAGGGACAGCTTCTCTCTCTCTCATTTGGACCTGAAGCTTTCCCAGCTGCCAGCCCCGAGGATGCACACGATGAGAACATTTGCATCTCAGGCGTGAGGGAAGAACTCTGGGGAGGTGACAGAGGGACACACAGGGAAGCTGGCAAGTGAAGGCTAGACTTCACCTGCCGTCCCATTCAGCCCTGTGGTCTGCACTCTGGGCCTCTCAGCTTTGAATCCGGCCAAGGCCAAGGCTGAACTTGCAGCACTGACACTCAGACAGTAGCCAAGGGACCTGCCAGGCATGGGTACCACGAGGGAATGGGTAGATGGCTGCTCATGGGCAGCACGAAGCCTGGCTCTGGCTTCCCCATCCCGCCTGTGAGGCCAGGCAGCCGGGTCTTCCCAGGGCAATCGCAGCACAGCTCCTTTGTGCGTGTTGTACAATGGTGTTGATAAAATCCCCACGGAGCCACAGAGCATGTGCGAGGAGTTCCCACCAGAAATCTAAACAACGCCCTGGCGTTGCTGACAGCTTAATAATGTGACAAAGTTCAATGACAAGGACAGGAATGCAGCTGGGCTGCTCTAACCCAGAGCTTTGAAAATATCCCCCCTCTGCTCCACTGCGACCCAGCATTTGACAAATAACCTTTGCTTAGCCTCTGTGGAGGCACCAGACACAACCAAGTGCCACGCGGGGGCCACATGCCACCGTTAGAATGTTAAATGGAGTGGTAGGGGCCACCAGAGTCACTCAGGGCTGACATTTATCTTTATTATTATTATTAATAATAATGCATATATTGCTTTTTTGGTGCATTCCAGGGTTTTCGCCCTCCTAAATCACGCGGCAGCGTATCAGCAGGCTGAATAAATCTCCCATCTGACCCAAATTCAACGCAGCTGTCAGGCCAGAGCTGAGAGAAGCAGGGTGAGTTTAATTGAGCTGCAGCCTGTGACCCATGGGCGTTGCCCAGAAAACCGGAATAATAGTGGCCTTGCTGGTGACATTTTGAGAGCAAGAGGCAAACTGCTAGCTTCAGCTTTAATTTTACAAGAGGGACTGGGGGCCAGGGAGACGGGTACACCAAGAAATCCAGACTTCAACAAATATTTAAACTCCTAGGTTATTATTTTTTTTCTGCCTCAAAGCCAGTACAGACAATGAGTTCCACATTTAAAAATTTCAGTAGGAAGAATCCCAGCTTTTCCTCTCTGCCTTTCTCCTCATTTCTTCTGCTCGCCCCTTCTGCCACTCCATGCCCCCTCTTTTTCAACAAAAAGAACGCTGGACATAAAGGAGCAACAGGATTTGAGTCAGAGCCAATTTAATGGGCCAAGAGGTTACATATGGAGCCAACAAATCATAGCCTGTGAAGGATACTACTGATTTAAAGTTATGTACGCTAAAGCCCAAATCTTAACAGCATTCATAAAGGTAAAGGTAACTAATGGGGAGGCTTAGCCAGCAGAGAATGGGCTTTTCCCCTGTGACCCTGCCTCCCCCTGCACAACTGCGTGGTGCACGGTGACAGGCGGGGCCGCAGGCCTCAGAGTCTCTGCCCGGAGGAGGGGGTACCCCCAGCCAGTTCCCCAAGAAGCGCGGGCACAGCTCAGTCTGCCCCAGGACCAGGCCTCGGAGATCATCGTTGGGCTTATTTTTGTTTGCATGAGTTTGTACGTTTCTTCTTAGATGTTTTGGGGTTACCAGCAAAACCATTCCCTATTCCCCCTTCTTTTTAAAACTGTGTGTAATTTCAGGGAAATGCGAGCCATGTGTTTTGGGATCATTTGCACTTAATCATGAAAATCTCTCTGGAAAGAGCTATTTTCTCTCTCAGAAGATGTTGGTGTCCTCTTTAATAAGCCCTGTAAGTGCCCTTCCACCCCGGGCTGCCCTCCCTGGGGCAGGAGGTTGGACTCTGCCAAAGGAAAACCACCAAGGGCTTGGGTCTGGTTTGCAATGTCGAACTCATGAGCTTGGACCGTGTTCTGGAAATGGGGAAGTGGCTTCCCTGCCCCTGTGTTTACATAGAAAGAAAGCTTCCTTACATAGAGAAAGAAAGCTTCCTTAAAAGCAGATAGATGAATGAATAAATGAATGAATGAATGATATGGAGATTAACTCTAGAGCACATTAGTCCCCAGCAACAAAGAGGCAGGGCCCACAAGCATTGGCCCTGGCTCCTGGGGCCATGATGTGTGCTTGCTGCCTTGCTTTGAGCTTCTTGGAGAAAACGCTTGTAGCCAAAGACTCCCAACTCTAAAACCACCCCAGAACTCTCTTGGGTAGTTCCCAGGGGACATGACACGACCATGTCCAGAACACACAACTCCCTACCCTCCATCCACAGCAACCCACCATGGCTTCAAAGCCACAATGGCATTCACCAGCCCAAAACAAACATGTCATTACCAATCCCAGATTAACTGATGCAGTTTGCACCCTGCTGGTTGGGTTCCAGTTGGAGGCTGCTCAATGGCATGGCCGCCACCCTTGAAAACCTCAAGGCACTCACCGCATGGCCCTGGGCAGAACTTCCTGACTGTCACTCTTACCCCTGTGACCCCACGCCCAGCTCCTTCCCACTCTGAGGCTTTGGGCAGTTTTGAAATGAGTTCCCAGTGGAAGGAGGTTATTGTAGAACTGAGTTTTGCTTTGAGTAAAATTACTGACTTTCATGTGTTGTAAGGTACACATGCTTTTGGTTAAACACCCTTGAAATGAGGTTGTTCCTGACAGTTCATGAAAAGAAAGCATTGTGATGAGATCATGGAAAGCACCTTCCATTTTAGTGGTATGAGGAATAATGGTGCATCTCTTCTAGCCCCCAAAGAGAGGTGATTGCTTTTGAAAAGTTGTGATCCACCTTGCTCTCCCTCATTCATCAGTTTACTCCTTCTTCTTCAGTAAGAGCACATGGTTGAACACATGGTTGACTCTGCACATGGTGAGAGGAAGACTAGAAGAGCATAGAAATGGGTGCTTTCTTTTAGAAAGTTGTAATTTTGTCCCAGACTTAAGTGCATACATGAGCCACCATGCAAAGTGCTAAATTAGTGGTGTGGCCAGAATGTGGTGGAGAAGATCAAGGTAGAGCCACCAAGTGGGATGGAATTTTCTGTGACAGACTTTATGCTAGTTAGCATTTTGTTACTGTCACAAAATACCTGAGAGAATCAACCCACTAAGGGAGAAGGTTTATTGTGGTTCATGGTTCCAAAGGTTTCAGACCCCAGTCCCCTGGCTTATTGCTTTGGGCCTCTCTTGGCACTTTACATATAGTGGGGTCATGGCAAAGGAGGCTGTTCACCTCACGGAGCCAGGAGCCAAAGGAAGAGATGGGAAGCGCCAGGGTCTCAGCAGCCCCCTGCTAGGACACATCGCTCATGATTTTATTTCCTCCTACCAGGCCACTCTTCCTAAAGTCACCACTACCTCCCAGTAGTGCTGTATTGTGGGGATCAAATTTTAATGCATGGGTCTTTGGGGACATTGATCCAAACCATAGCAAAGTGCTTAGCTTTTGTTTAGCTCAGGGTCCTCTAATATTTCTGTCTCTGGGATGGTTTATTTCACCCGTAGCCATTGTCATCATCAAGTTAGGACACCTCACCTCGAAGGTCTCTTGCATATCTAATGATCTAGAATTCACAAGGAATGTGGAGTAGAATGTGGGAGAGGAAGGAAGAGAAGTGGGGGTGCCTTAAACCTTGACCTGCGTGGGGCATGCAGAGAGGGTCATCACCATGAGACATAGCTTTGCTGACTGTTCGATCAAGAAACATTTATTAAGTGCCTGTTGTGTACTGTGTGGGGGACTAGAGCTCAGAAATAAGTGAAATATGGCACTGATCTCAAGTGACTCTGAATCTCAGAGGAGAGGGGATGCATGCACAGCTCCAGTCACGCATGCGCCTGGGCTGCCACCAGGGTAAAAATAAGAGTACCTATGGAAGATGGAGCATGCCATGGCCTCCAGTGGGGGCCGTCAGAAAGGGGACTTGAAGCTGAAAAGAGGGTTCCAGGCCATGAGAGGATTGTGAGCAAAGACAAAGGGGAGAATGTTAAGAAGCTGGCCGTGGCATGGAGGACGAGACACATCATGGTGATGAGGGGAAACTGAGTCTGGCTAATGAGATAGACTGGGACCAAACCGTAAAGGTCTACATCAGAAAGTAACCCTGGTGATGAAAGATGTGATTATTTCCTGACCCGGAGTATGGAGGATTTGTATGCCACCCAGTCTGTGGTGATTGTTACAGCAGCTTGAACTAAGATGCCTTCCCTGAATATTTTAATCATGTCAGGCTCCCAGTGGCAAGAGATGACCATGGTTTATTTTTTCCCGAGAAGCAGGACTGACCAGGGATGCTTCCCCATGGCAGATGCAAATTTGACACAGAGAAAATCTGAAGATGAGAACCTCAACTCTTTGGACACTTTCTAAATCTGAGTTCAACCACAAGGGTCTGGTTGATGAAGTTGAAGTTACAGCCACCCAAGGAGGAAGAGGCCTCTATTTCAAGATTGCCTAAAGTTAAGGAAGCATGGGGCTCTTCCAGGTAACTGTGGTAGATTCAGAAAGACTTGTGTTCAAGTGGTGCAAAGAAAGGAATTGGAAACAGGGTTCTAGTGTGGCCCAGGAGGCATGGAGACCTTTCAATCCTGAAGCCAACATGGAAACATGAGTTCTCCTCTGAGGAAACCATCACAGCCTGGGAACTGGAAATAATTTCCCCCTGCTTTAGGGGAACCTAAATGAAGGTGGATGCTGACAAGCGGGACCAATGGGCTAGAACTGAATTTGAGATTAAAGCCCAAATGTACCGAGTCACTCGATAGTCCAAGGTTCGTCAGGGGCTCCAATAGGTCCACCTGTGGCCCAGGGTAGGTGGTGGAAGGGACCATGTGATTCGAGAGAGGAGACACACTCACGGCACCCCCCAGGTATAGCCTTCGTCCTGATCCTGACCCAGACTTTGCCTCTGTATCTGGATTCGTCATGGGGTGCATCATCTGGACCGCAGGGCAAGACTCTTGCCTGCTGCTTCACCAAGGGTGTGCACCCTCTGGGCATCCCACCCTGAGCAAGTGCATCCTGTCCTTGTGCCCTGAGTCACACCTGCCTGGACTGTCCCCCTCGGCCCCTCTCAGCAGCCCTACTCCAGGTGGCAATATAAACCTATCAAGGCTCCCGCTGAGTACCCGTGGGTAGGTTTCCTTTTATCACTGGCTCACAGGGAGTAACTGGATAACGTAATTATGGGGCAGGAGAACAAGGCGTTTTGATTTTTGTTCTTTGAGGATCAGCCAAGTGCCCCACTGCCAAGTCCGTGATCACCTGAAAGGAAGTCTGCAGGAAGAGGCTGCCACCTAAGTCCTCCAGGTGCTTCTCGGGCGAATGGCTTTGGAAATGACTCTTGTCTGCCTTAGTCACTGGAGACCTGAAGAGCGCATGGGCTGGTGGGAGCTGGCGGGTTTGCCACTGTGTGATTACATAGGCAGGCGAGACAAGATTGGTGCCTCTGGATGTTGGGAACTCTGTGCAAATCACAGGGAGTGACCAGTGGAGGGAGGAGCCACCACTGATCTCTGAGCATGCCTGGAACATTCCAGTGCCTGTCCAGTGTGGAGGCTTGTGGGAGGAGTGATCAAAGAATATGATCAACGTTTAAATTTAAGCAAGTCTTTATTACAGCAAAAGATGCATCACTATGAATCCTCCTCTAAACCCCCCCACCTTGCCTCAAACTCACTTATCCTGTCATTCTTGCCACTCTCTGAAGCAGTTCTGGAAGTCCTCAATCCTGGGTGCCCTTAGGAGGTGTGATCAAAAATGAGGTAAAAGCTGCTGCTGAGTACAGCAGAAAACAGAAAGCCAGGCCCAAAACACCGTGGTGCTGTGTCTCGTCCACTTAATTCACTGGATCTGGCCCTGTGCGACTGCCAGCTCTTCCCAAAGTCAGAATGATCATAAAAGGTAAGCATTTTGAACTGATTCATGTCATGGAGTCAAACACGACAGTACAACTGAGGACACTCTAGGAAGAGGACTGCCAGAGCTGCTTCAGAAAGTGTAAGAACCATAAGCGTGCTCAAAGCGAGGGGCAGGATTTCGA
>RJWT010037135.1:0-13114 GCA_004365215.1 Cuniculus paca | reverse complement strand
GCACCTGAATGAGAACTCACAGCTTCCAAAATTGTAAGGAGTGAATGTCTGTTTTTTCTTAAGCTTTCTTAATGGAAAGTAGACCCTAAGCTTTACCAAATTAATACTTTATAGAACCCCCCCAAACACACACACACACACACACACACACACACACACACACACACACACGCTGTGGGATTATTCCAGCGCCTTTTCAGAACCACATCTCTACATTTGTACCCTTTTCGTTGCTTTGAGTTTCTAATTTGTGCAGAATCCATCAACCTGTCCCCTTCTTGTGTGGTTCCAGCAAGAGTCAGTCAACAGAAAGCCCAGGTGGAAGACTGGTGTGGTCAGAGGGGAGGGGAGGGTGATTCTTCTTGCAGCGTCACTGAGGGCTGGCTTGTCCCTTGACTGGACGGGTAACTTCGGCAGGGGGCCTTTCCTTCCCGCTCTCTTGGCTACTGGGCTCCTAAACCATTCCTTCCCTTTCCTCCTTCAAGCCTGTGGGTGGTACTGACAGGAGACGCTGCACCATCCCTTGTGATTTCTTTATACACTACCCTCATTTTTGTAAATTGCCCCTTAATTAAATCCTCCTCAAATTATCCTAATTTGAATGTGCCATCTGTTTCTGACTGGAACCCGGAATGATACAGGCAGCCTGGAAAGCTGCAAATGCCCTCTACTGAGACTTTCTCCCTAGGGCCTAGAGCAGCATCGTCCTATGTTGAACACTAATATGTCTCTTTTTCCTCCCCTATGGGAGTCATCTTAGGCTTCTGAAACTAGACACCCTTCAAGGAGGAAAGGTAATCATAGGAATATTTCACTATAGTACCGCATTAAAGGATTTAGAAGCGATTACCAACACGCTAAGGGATAAAGTGGGAAAAACTACAAATAAAATACAATGTATCACATGTATCTTCACTCTTTAAACTCTCAAGAAAGGTACACTAATTGAACCCATCAAATACAAATTACGGTTTTACTTGTACCATGATACCCCATACATGGCTATGGATCTAGTCATTGCAAAGTAGAGTAAGAGGAATGGACTTTAGAGAAGAGAACATTGGGCATCACCTACTCTGGAAATTGCTTTGTGTGTGATATAGGCTATTATGTTTGAATAAGTCACATAGCCAGTTAGTGACCTTAGCAGGCTAGTTGGTTGCAATCTTTTCTTTATATTTATATACTTAGAAAGATCTCCAAATATGACATATTTAAATAGTTATTGTGATTTTTTTATGCAGCAATGTCAGAATATACCTTCAGTATAGTAGCTAGAACAACATCAGCATTTTTCTATTTTGTGTATTATACTTAATTGCTACAATGGTTCAAGTCGCATTCATTTCCAAATATAATTTACTTTTTAACAAAAACTATTGAAAGCCCAAAAGAATAAAAAAAGTGAGGGATTTTCACATATCAGGACAAGGGAAGAGTTGATATATTTAGAGGAAATAATTCTTGGGTGCCTCTAATCACACTATGGATACAGTTTTCTATTTCAAGTATGCATATAGGTAAAGAGAGATTTCTTTAATATACATATTTCCCCCCAGCCTTGTGAGAAAGGAAATACTCCCCTTATTGGAGGTAGTGAATCCAGTGTCCGTTTTCTTTATGTACACACACATATTCCATGAAGGCTGGTTACCATGAAGAACTGTGGCTCTCTGCTTGAAGACTGTAGTCTAACTGCAGGAATGGGCTTGACCTATGTAATCAGCTGGTAGAAAGGACCGAAGAGTTGATGTTTTAACCAATAGCAAAGGGAGACATTGGGGAGATACCGCAGCTTTCTCACCCCGTGAATGAGATAACAACACAACTCCCCCAAGTGTCTTCATAGGATTGAGGTCACTTATCCCAATTGGTACTGGCTTTATAGCCCAACTTTTATTGTTTTTTTTTCTCTTTGCTGCCATATTTTCTCACGGAGCTTATGGTACTTCCTGAGATGACTTCTCAATAAAATACCGATAGGTGAATGCTTGTTTTGGAGGGAATCCAGGCAAAAATATTTTGTGCCAAAAATGATTGCAGGAGCAAACCTTCAACTTTAGCTTTTAGAACGAGTTTGGAGATAAATTAGTCACCAGTCATATAGAAACACGGGCACTATTAGAGGTGATAAACCATGTGATTATAACCAAGACTAACACTGTGGTAAATTAGAATTAGATAAGAGGAAAAAGAGATGCTGTAATTCAGGCAAAATGTCTAGCAGCTTGGAAATATGGGGGAATGGTAATTATAAAATGACATTGATTTGCATCTAATAACTGCAAAAAAGAGAAAATTCTTTTAAATTAAAAGTGAATGCCTTGAGGCAGGCAAGTAACAGCTCAGAACTTGGTATGGTAACAAGAAAGTTGTGTAGTCACATTTGCAAAGACCTCTTCCAATAATGGAAGGCAAACCACTGACAGAAACACAAAAGGAACTAAATCCACAGCCCTGGCAAGACCCTCATACTAACACCAGGGCCCTATTAGACTAGGAATGGGCACTAAAACTTGGAATCAAGATTTCCTTTTGGAAATTTTAGGAAGAAAACGATTTTTTACCAAGCTACAGAATCTCTGTACAGTAGAAAACAGGAGAAGATGCTTAAAATTTAATGTTAAAATTGCCAGTTGGAGGGAGTGGAATATAAAGCAAAATAAGGGGGAGTTTATTGATCCAGGGCGCTTGCTTGAGATTCAAGATTAAGGTGCTGGCAGACACCCTGCAAAATGATTCTAATATTCTGTTGGAATGGTTCCCTAACACTTGGAGAAATTATTGCCCATAGTAAATGAGGTATATTTGCCAGAACTTCCTTGGAAGATATTAAAGAAGAGATTAATGGTCTTGGCATTAATGGGAGTATGTTAGCATGGCTGTAATACTAGAACAATCAACCAGTTGATTATGTTTCCTGTAGGCCTCAAAATTTACTCCTTTCTCTTAAATGAAAGGGAATATGATGGTCAAAAATCCATAAATATCATTGAGAAATAGGAGCTATTTATCATAGGAAATGTTGTCATGGGACTGGATGAGCTTGTGTCAATAGAATGATGGTGCTCTACAAATTTAGAGACCGTATATCAGTGCTTGACCATTAGGATGGTAGAAATAATTATTGCAATAGACAGTAAGGTAATCTGATAACTACAAGGGGATAATCTTTGGGAAAACTAGGATCCCTAGTCCATCAGAGGTTAAAGCTATAGAAGCAGAAAGCATGAATTCTGAAGAATAAAAAATGAGAGTGTTTGTCATGGCTTGTGTCTAGAAGTTCCCCCAAAGCTTCATACAATCATAGGTGGGGATTTTTTAGAGGTGGCTGAATCTAGAATGTGGATGCTGGAATTGATTTATAGTGTAATGCTAGGATCAAGGACACTATGATTAAGGGTGTGAGTGCTAGCTGAATAAGATGTAAGGGATAGAAAGAGCTGTAGTCCACCCTTGTTTGCTTTGCTTCCTACTTCTCACTCTGAACTCTTTCTCCTCTGTGATACTTGTCTACCATCCACCCTGCCTTGGAGCCAGCTGATGATGGACTGAAATCCATACAAACTTTGAACTTTAGGTTTACTTATGAACCATTTTTACCTTAACACTGGGTGTCATGTACTTTGTCTCAGCAATGAGAAAAGTATCTAAGATGGTGTTAGAAGCCCTCAATAAAGTTCATTAAAGATGAGACATTTGGTGGGATGCTGATAACACTAGACTTTCTATATTCTTAGCAAATACAAAATTAATATTATTGGTATTTTAAAGCATCCCCAATATTGGTTTTCTTTTCTGCTTCCAGTGTCTGAAGAAGCAACAATATCCAAGGATTCACAGAATATTGTATTTGTTGTCCTGAATTTGTATATAACATTGCCTTCACTTAATTGTGAAAAATTATGCAAACTGGTGTGAGATTCTGTGATACCACCAAGAACTGTAATTTTAAAATTCTGCCAGCCATATAAAATTTTGGAATAGCTTCACAGAGGGCAATGTTAAGGTTCTGACTTGGGGATTACATCTCTGAAGAGGTGAGACATAGTGTTTGAGTGAATGAATGTAAAAGGGAAATCTCTCTTTGTCGTGTCCAGTTGCCTCATTTGGGAACTTGTACTTCCCATCCCAGCGACTTCAGGCTCTGCTGAACCACGTTCCCTGGTTCCAGGAATGGAGAAGATACACTTCTATCAAGGAACACAATAAAATTTCCACAAATCCTAAACATTAAATCTGTTATTGTGATCTGACAATTTTAGTCTCCTCATGCTAGTAGATTAATGAATAAGAGAGACTTAGTAGATGGTCTGAGTCATTGTCCCTTTTTATTGTTTGAGGTAAGTTTACTCTTACATAACAGGTAGGAAAGAGTATTCCAAGACCTTATGGAATTTATCAGGACAGTTCTGAGGGTACTCATACTCAGTGGCAACTGTATACAAGGTATTGTTGGTATACAGCTACCACTATGTCATTATATTTTGAGGGATTACAGCCTCACAAATGAAGATCTGAATTGCCCAGTAGCAATGCAACTGTTGTTCAGGAGTGAGTGGAACCTAGAGCAATTAGTGAAAAAAGATGATGAATGTCAAATACAGTGTTAGTACCAGCTGCCCAGTTAGGCTGTAGCTTTTCTTCTTAGTCTTTTACCATGTGCTTTATGAAAGACTGGGACATGCTACTATCTTAAAAACACAGAGCCAAGATGAGAGGGTATTTGAATTAGGGCACGAATGTAAGAAACTTAAGCAGTAGATTCCAGCAGATGCTGTGGGTCCCTTGCCTCTGTACCATTGGTTCTAACATCTTCATGACATCTGCTTATTATTGTGCCCTGTGATGTCTACCTAAGCCACTTTTTTTGGGGGGGGGCGGTTAGGGGAATACATGAAAGAACACTAATCAAGGAAATGATTAGTGCTAGAAAGTGAGCACTGTAGAAATGGCACTCAAAATGACATTGATAAACTGTGAATTAGTCAGGAAATACTCTCGTTTCTTTACCTTTTATTGTGAATGACTCTGAGCCATCTAATACATCGTTTCTCAGAGTTTTCTGATGGAGGTGATTTCCAGCTGTACTCTGCCCCTTAGTGCCTTCTTCTCTTCTCTGGTTCGTATTACTCTCTAGTGATGTTTCGTAACATCAAATCTTAATAAAATACTGGCATTTGACTCCTTGTCCCAGCATCTCCCTCTTGTAGAACTGGAAACCAAGAAATGTATTTGACTTAAAAGAGACAACAAAATGATGTGTGACCTCTGTCAGGTAAGGATTCAGCTCCAAGTACTAGAAATAATACAAACAAAGACTGAAGTATGTATTGATTTATTTCATGTAACTACAGTCGGAGATTTTCAATCCAGAGAGGCACAAACTCTCGATTATGCCACAAAGACCCAGGATCTTTCTCAGGCCTCCTCACACACAGCTATGGCCTCTTGACACAAGGAGGCTGCTTTCCTTCTGACTCTCACTTCTCGGGCAAGAAGTGGAAACATTGAAAGGAAAAGACAAAACCAGCAATGATCAATTTAGGTTTATCAGTAAGAATGACAAGGAAACAAGTACTAACCATGAGGAAATTTAAAAAGTTGGAGTTTGAGCAGGTGAGTTTATAGCTTCACAGATTCTACAGTAAACACAAGGGAAGGAGATGATGATGAAAATAGGGGTTTGACCAATCAAGTCACAATGCTGTCATGTAAATAGGCAAACTCTCAACTTGTTTTTGTAATCAGATCTAAATTCTAGTATGTTTTCCACTTTGGCATCAGAAAAATAAAAGAAAAGTTGCAATTTTAAGTTCCAGTAATTATTTAGACTTCTATACAATCTTAAATTATTAATTAAAAATCTATATTAAGGGCTGGGGATATAGCTCAATGGCATAAGTGCCTGCCTGGCAAGCACAAGGTTGTGAGTTTGATTCCCAGCACCACAAAAACAAACAAAAAAACTATATTAGGTATTCTTTATGTACAGTCCATGAATATGACACACAAAGCTTTTATTCTCATTAATTCTGTTCTGTGTAATAACTTACTCAAACTGGTTTACCGGAAACAAAGCTTGATATCAACTTTTTTTTTCTTTTGGACCATAGGAAGTAATATTGAATAATAATACTTTGAAAACCTTGTGATGACCTCATTTTTTTATTTTTTGAAGTTTCGAGAGTTGAACCCAGGGCATTTATACTGAATTATATTCTATGGGTCTTTGATTATATATATACATTTTTTTTAAAACAAGTTCTCAATAAATTGCTAAGTTGCCCAGGCTGGGCTTATACTCAGGATCTCCTTCCTCAGTTTCTCAAAGTGCTGAGATTACAGTTGTGTTCCGTCACTCCCTGACTATAAGAATAGTCACTCCCTGACTATAAGAATATTTTTGTTCTTTTAGTATCTAAAGGTAAACTGTATTTTTTCTGATTCTGAAGTTTGTAAAAAAAATTGCAAATAATTTCTGCAAACTTTTGTGTTTATTTGTGCGATTTTATGTATATTTTTCTAAGTTCAAGAAACATCTGTTACAGTTCAGAACTAAAATATTTCCCCAAAGTCTAATGTGTTCAGAGATGGGGCTTTTAGATTCCTTTTTGGATTAGGGGAAATTTATATTCATCGGTAGATTAATCCACTACTCCATCCATGACTGAATGTGTTCTTTGCAGGTGGGGCCTTGTCAGAAAACACGGTTCACTGGGGGTGTGATCTGGAAGGGCATAGCTACTTCTCTGGCTCTTCTCTTCCCTCTCTACTTCCTGACCACCAGAAGATGAGCAGCTTTCCTCCATCGGACCTGTTCACCATGCTTTCTGCCTTGACGCCAGCCACCTATGGACCGAGCCAAAATAATCCTCCTCTACCTTAAATTTTAAGTGTCAAGTATTTTCTCTCAGTGATCAGAAAGTAATTTGGGAAATCTCGTGAATCTGGAACTCAAAAACTTTAAATTTTTGCAATTTCTAAAAGTCTTAAAAAATGTAAATGAAGACACACCTATTCCTGTATCCACGTTGAATTGTTGGCGACACCTCCCCATGAGATTTTGTTTCGCTTTTTTTGTATCTTTGCTTTGTAGAGTCAGGCATTGTATTGAATAGAATCAGATGGGCACTGACAACCAAAATATGAAACATTCAATTATACTTTTATTTTTTGTGGCAGCAAATGGTTTTTCTCTGCCAGTTCTGTCTCTTAGGCTAACGGTCTTACATATTTTTTAATTGCTATTTCTATTTGCACTCGTATATTTTCCAACTGCCTAGAAGTAATGTAACAGCAAGATTTTTATCACCACAACTGGTGGACACCTGGGTCATTCCATTTCACATTTAGAATATTGAGGGAAATATTTCCAAGCTGTAATAGAGCTATTTCTATGTGATTACTTGCTTGAATCTGCAACTTTTCTAAAGATTTACTTTCTGTAATAAAAAATTCAGAGCTTTCATTTAAATACATATAATTTTAAAATCAATTAAGTATGAAATTATGAGTAATATATTACTTTATAATGACTTTTATTTTACTTTTGAAAATCTTTTTCCCAATTATATCAATGGAAAAGTTTATTTAAAATGTTTTATTATCACTTATGTATTTCTGGAAATTTATCATCTTGATTCTTTCCAGTAAAGTAATTAAACTTAGAATTGATTGCATCTTTGATTTTTTTTTTTTTTTTTTGCGGCACCAGGGATTGAACTCACAACCTTGTGCTTGCCAGGCAGGCACTCAGGCCACTGAGCTAGATCCCCAGCGCACATCTTTGATATTTTAAAAATCATTTTTGCTATTGTAGAATTTTGAAGGAAAACATGTAGGTTAGGCTAACTTGGTATTAGAAACCAAATCCACATTACGGTGGCATAAACTGGTAACTTCATCTGGATCAGCATCTGGTCTTTATATTTCTTTTCAAGCACACAGGAACTGAAACTTGTCTATTTCCAAGATTTGTTCAGATTCAGAAAGCATGATTTCCAAGATGCAAGTGAACGATTAAAGTATGGAAATGAAAAACTGGAATATATGAGTTTGTTAAATTTGAAAGAACTAGACCGGGTTTCCATTTTGCAACCAAAATTATTAATCCATACAAAGAAGACAACATCAAAAACTAGTTATTGAAGGATTTTTGGAGCGAGCAGAATCTTACTAGATAATTTAGATGTAGATGTGAATGTTTAGTGACAAGATATTCCCTAAGCCTAGTGCTCCCTTGAAAGAAATAAGTATAGGACTCTCAGAAAGTTAAGGGGATTATTTCACTGTCAAAATGGCTGAGAACAGTGTCAGGAATTGGGAAATTAGAGGTTTTAGATATTCCACAACATAAGGGAGTAGAACATACAATGTACTGTCCTTCATTTTTGATGATTTTCACTTGCTTCACTGGATGCTTGTGTAAAACAAGAACACCGACGTCTGAAGATGGAAGTGTATTTCATACATTAAATCAAAGTTATTTTATCCTCCTTGGTTTGAATATAAGTATAAAACTCCTTATATAAATCTAACATGTAAATCATCAGTTTTTGCCTTCTGTAGTTCCTAATACTACCCAAAGCAATTTACATTTTTGAAAGTCATATTTTTTTTATTAGCAGTGCTTTGCATGATCATCTTACTGCACATGTCAAAAAAGCGTTACTGTCCTCTGAAGTTATTTACCATTTGAAACTTTTTAATAGATGTTGAGCTGATGTTCCAAAATGTATAAACACATAAGTGCAAAAAATTTACATAGTTTTGTTAACAATAATTGTTAAAAGAATTTATCATATTGTCATTCTGTACATTGTCATTATTCATGCTAATAATTGGTGTTAAAATTTATTCTGTGAAAATTAGTAAAAAGCCAAAATTTGTTATCTATCTCTTTTGGGTTCCTGCTGTTTCTCAGTTTTGTTCTAACTTTCCCTCATATCTACCCAGAGCTGTTTTTTTCAGCACCGGGTATCAAACTCTCAACCTTGCACTTGCCGGGCAGGCACTAAGGCCACTGAGCTAAATCCCCAGCTCTCTCCATAGCTCTTTTATAACGTCTTTTATTATTTTTTTTTCCTAGTTCACTTTCTGTTTTGCATCATCTGTGGAAATTTGTGATTATAAGATGTTGACTTATGAAGTAGTTTCAAAATATTCATATGGTCCAATTTTCTCCATATTAACAGCTTACAGTTTGTCCTGAAATATTCTCCCTACTTCAGTTAATTTACATTTTCCCTTACCCACAAAAAAGTCTAGTCTGTTCTTACATGTCCTATTACACTGTGTTTCAGTGCTCTATTATCATCAGCTCTTTCATTATTTTTTGTCCTTTATGAAATTGAAATTGGGCAGCATTTTGCTTCTCTGGAAGCCATAGTTATTTATTCGAAGCAGGTCCTGGCATTTGTCAATTTCATACATTATTCAGGTGGAATCATGTCTGAGTATTGCATGTTAATGGTTGCTCTTTATTTTTAGACTATTATATGCATATGTGTGCATATTTATATACACAGAGTAGTTCTATTAGCTACACATTTAGTAACAAAGTTAAATTGGTAATAAAGTTACAAAGCTAAATTTGTTAAGAGTTAGGAGCCATTGGTCTCAAGTACCCTGCTTCTTAATTGATAAGTACTGAACTAGGACACTAGATAACAAATGAATCTGTTTAGGTGTACTTTCTCATAAGCATTGCAAATAAAGCATTCAAAAATGTTTTGAAACTTTTCTCCTTTTTTAGCCTATGAAAACCAAGCAAAAATGAACAGAAATAATTAGTCTTTACCTTGGAAATATTATCCATCAGGTTGTAGTCACATCTACAAAATCAGTCTTAAGAATTTATTTAGGTTAATAACAGATACTTTCAAATTTAAAATAAAGTCATAAGTTT
The DNA here is from genome assembly GCA_004365215.1 of Cuniculus paca. Lineage (NCBI taxonomy): Eukaryota > Metazoa > Chordata > Mammalia > Rodentia > Cuniculidae > Cuniculus > Cuniculus paca. Next base: position 3,204 of record RJWT010037135.1, on the reverse strand, counting down.
GTAGAGTTTCTATAACATTTTTATGTATAAGGAGACTATGCTGTCATGTTCGTTTAAAAATTACAAATAAATTTCTTTCATTTTTCATAATTTTTCTTGGACTTTAAAGAATTCCTATCTTCCCCTTTAACCTATGAAAAAATTTAAAAGGGTTATTTTTTAAAAGCTGGGAAGCATCACTGCTAGGTTTTAAGAAAATCCTAACCTGCCCACTCATGTACATCTTGAACTTCCCCTTAAAGTCTAACAATGAGAGTTGGCAGGCAAGCAAGGAGTGATATAAACGGAACAAATTGGTGAAAGGGAAATACGTTATTGCTTTTGTCTTCAAGGAGAAATATATTTAAATTTATTTCTGTTTTTCATATAACCATTTAGATCTCTAACTCCTTCAGTTTCTTATGTTTGAATCCTCTCATCTCACAGATTTTTATTGAGCATATACTATTTTTGAAAATAATCCTCAGGACTTTTTACGTCACAAAATTCTATAACCCCATGATAAGTAGGAACCACCTACATTTTATAGTACACAAATTGGCTTCTGGTAGGCTATAATTTCATATAGATCCTCCAAAGTTCAGCTATATAACAAGTCCGAACTGAATCTTAAGGGTTCTTTATCTTAATTAGTATAAGTATATAGCACATATGTAAATGTAAATCATAGTAAAACAATCATAGTAAGTACACAAAATTTATATATATAAATTACTATTATAAAATGTGTGTGGGCCTAAACATCCTATATGTGTAAAATAAACATCCTATTTTTTGTTTGTTTGTTTGTTTTGGTACCAGGAATTGAACTCGCCACCTCATGCTTATCGGCCAGGCACTGTGCCGCTGAGCTATATCCCCAGCCCAAACATCCTATTTTTTATGAATTAAAAATCTCAACAGCATTTCCCCCTCTAGGGGGAAAATGATATTTTTTCAGTCTTCTTAAAATCTGTTTTGAGGCAGTGGTGTTCCTTCAAACGTGAAAAACACACAAAACACACAAATCAGTCACATTATTAGCAACGGAATTTCCTAATGCCTGAACTGCCCTAGAAATTAACCTATTGTCAATGTATACTCAGCAGCACAATCTAACTGAAATTTACAGCTGAGTTAGTTGATTAGTGCTTGTTAAATTAGTCCATCCATTTCATTATGCTGGTAGGCACATTTTCCTACGTGTCCTGTGATTGACAGACTTGTTCAATGGAACAAGGAGCAATCACTCTTCTTAGCATCTCTTTAACCTGAAGCAGCCTCACTTTCCATCTCCTGTGCGTGTGTGTGTGTGTGTGTGTGTGTGTGTGTGTGTATCTCTCTACTTCCCAAAGTGTTCTTCTTCGTGTTCAATAACACCAAGAGAAGGTTGACCTTTGGGCCGAATTATTTACACACTGTGTGTCCGTCAGTATGAGATGAGAGAGAGAATGAAAAGCTCTGTACTCCAAAGCACCATTAATAAGGTAATGTCAACTTTATAATCTCTGTGATTGGTAGAAATTGAGGAATCTCTGTTTTAGAGCAGAGCCTGACAAATAAGCGCTTCATAAATATGGTGATAAATCACAGCTCAATCAGATTAATTTTAAAAGTATTGGTGTCCTCTTGGGAAAGACCTCCTAAGCACCAACAATGCTTAAGTTCTACCCAGCACTGGATGATCCCAGCCAAACATCAACAGGAAATATTTCTTTCATGTTACTAAGGAGGGTAGCCGCAATAGCAGTAGACTTTCAAATCTCAATTAGGTTTCTGTGCTTGTCTTGCCTTGTGATTGAGAGTGTGGAAACCTCAGTAGAAAAGAAAAATGGTTTATGTAATTTCCACTGGCCTTCACTATAGCCACATAAGTTACCATCTAAATCAACGTGTGCTTGGCAGTCAGTGAGACCAGCAATGGATTGCTTGTACTCAGACCGATGTGTCACTTTATGACAGTGAAATTAGGGAACAATATATGTTGGAAATCATAATAGGTTCTTGCTTAAAGTAAAAAAAACACATACAATCCTCTACTGTGTCCCTGAAAGTATTTATAAATGACTTGAATTGGAACAGCTTGTTCTTTCCACAAAATGCAATGAATGCTGTTTCATCATGTCTTATAAAATTTTACAACCTTCAAAAGAGTTAATGTCCAATGGTTGATTGGTTTTATGCTTTTGCTGGCCACCTCATATTTTGTAAGTCTAGTAATTTTCAGGGCCAGTTGCTGAGATTTCAAAACATAAATTATTTTAAGATAGGAACAGAAAGATAAAGATCAAAAAGAACTTTGCCAAAGAACAGTGTGACACAAAAGAAAAATGTTCATGTAAGTGTTTTGTTTCAAGACATATATAATCATAATATCACATCTAACTCCCTTTTCCCTGAAGTTGACATGTTAGCAGTGTTTCAGTCAATAAGTCATCAAAAGGGCATTTCATTACCTGGCATCAGCTTTAGCGGTAGCAGACAATGCTATCTTCTATTTTGAGAGGAACATGGGATAGATACCAGGACATTAATTTGATGGAGAAACACTCACTCAAGTTCTTCCAGCAAAATAGGCAATACACTCTGTCATTACCTGTTGCCTGAAAAAGAGATAAAAAGTCTCCAAAATGACCCTTCTTCCACTTCAACAACCTAACTCTCAACAAATTACACTGCTATAAAAAGAATGACTAATTATGCTTCCACTAGGTACTATAAAGTGTCCAATTATGGGTCTAATTAGAAGGGAAGGGCATAAAGTAATAGGGCTTCATTTAGAAATGTTGTTATTCTCAGGACACCCTTTAAAGTGGTTTCTGTGTATTGTTTTATGTATTACATTTATTCTACCTTTCTGCAACTTGCTCAGATTTATCTCAATAGGACAAACATCTGTCACATCTTGCATATTGCTTTAATTTGATTGTCCCTGACCCCTTAGGCAAATACAGACAGGTGGAAAACATACTGGCTATTTCACACAACATCTGTAGTCACTTTAGCCAGTCTTTTTTTTTTTTTTTTTTAACGGCTTGTCACAGCATGGGAGCCTGCAGAAACCAAACTGCTTCTCTCTCATTGTAGCAGGTGGAATTCTACCCTCTGTTTGCTTGAACAGTTCTGCACCACTTAGCATTTACAAATGCAGACTGGGGAGAACAGCTGCTTGGATGCTGGGCTGGTCTTTGAGATTTGGGGGAAAAGGGAGAAAAATTCAGTCAA
>RJWT010037134.1:0-13095 GCA_004365215.1 Cuniculus paca | reverse complement strand
GTTGGCGAAGTTGAAAAATGTTGAGTCACAATATTAATAACATAGTATTAGATTATAACATAAAGTATGAAATAGATATATATGTATCCATACTGATGTAAATATTGGAATAAATAAATTAATTAATTAATAAGTGGAAGAGATAAATGCACCTTGCAAAAGAATCCTAAGTGATTTATGTAGATACTCACTGCTCGACAAGGTGGAGCCTAACTTCCCATCTCCTAAGTGTGAGCTGTCCATGGTGACTTCTAAAGAAAGAGAGACAGGAAGATAGGGTGAGGGGCCAGGCTGTTACTGCACGGTGGAGAACCTGACCAGCACTACTTCGGTCAGCGATCAAGGTCAACATCAACAGTACTGATTCTTCTCAGTGACATGTATCCTTAGTATGATTGGATAATGGTGCTGCAGCTTGGTGGTCTTCCTTCCAAATACTTATTGCCAAGCTTAATCATGAGAAAAACATCAAACATCAAAATTGTCCGACATGATGAAAATATTTGATCAGAAATTCCCCTGCATTCACCACAAACAAGCAAAGTCTGAGCTACCAGCACAGTGAACAGGGGTCTAAGGAAATATCATGAGTAAATGTGATGTAGAATCCAGGATGGGACTTGGAATAGAAAAAAAATTAATTCAAGGTAAAAATTAAGAAAATCTCAGTAAGTTATGGACTCTAGTTCTTAATAACATATCAATATGGATTCATCAATTGGGACAAATATACCACACTAATCTCAGCTATTTATAAGGGACACAAGATAGAGAATTTATTGGAACTCTTTGTTGTACATTTGTAATTTTTCTGTAAATATAAAACTATTCTAAAATTAGTTTTCCCAGGGCTGGGGATGTGGCTCAGTGGTAGAGCTCTCGCCTTGCATGCTCAAGACCCTGGGTTTGAACCCCAGCACCAAAAAAAAAAAAAAAAGAAAAGAAAAGAAAATTAGTTTTTACAAATAAAAACTTTACAAATTTTTAATATTGGAAAGGTAAAATTTAGATGAAATTAACAATTTAAGGAAAAATGCAAAGGTTGTTTACCTAGCAAAACAAAACAAATGTACTATCCAAAATTTACAAAAGTAAAAAAATGCAAAATTTAAGTAATCATTCAAAAATTTTATAAATTTGTAGTGATTACACTGATTTAGATTTCTGTCCTAAAAAATTTCAGAGAGCAAATTTCTGCTCCTTTTAGCCAACAGGTTTGTGATAATTTGTTGCAGAAGTATTAGAAAGCTAACCCAGATCCCCTATCACTGTAGACAGCTAAACACAGTAAATGTTTTTACACTTTGAAGGTAAACATATTTTATAAATTGTTTTACATTCATTTGATGGCAGGGTTCCAACAGGAATTGAATTTTTCAATTTTAAATAGAAAAAACAATAAACACAACAATAATTATAAAAATATAAACCATAGATAAGAGGAAATTGACCATGGTTAATAGATTTTGTATTGTTATCGTCAAGGTAGTTTTATTGTATTTTTATTCCAAGTGTTCTTTTCCAAGTTCTTTCCCATTTTTACTTATCTAGATTAGGTGAATCTTGTTTCCGTTAATTTATAGTGTATCAAGACTATTAACATTTTAGTAAGTTTGTCTTCAAATTCCTGCATATAAAATGTATCAAAATTCCAATCACATTGAAGTTTTAATGGTTCCTTTTGGGTATGATCTTTCTTTTCATGGTGAATTTTTTACTTTCCTTTCACTTAGAAAAGTTCTCTTTACATTTGTTTATGCTCCCTGTTTCTTTAATTGTTTATGGCTTATATTTTTATAATTTTTTTATTCTACAAATAATTTATGGGGAGTATGAATTGAAGTTCAAATTTTATTTTTCTGAAGATATTATCAATTAGACTACCTGAATTTTATCATTGGGACTATCTTTGTCAATACTAATTATATGTAGTAGAGTTGTATGTACTATACCCTTGTGTTCCACTGTTGCTCTTGCTTCAGTAGTAGTTTGAATTTTTAACTCTTTGTAATATAGTCATACCTATGAAAACAAGTTTCTGCTCATTGTTCCTTTTGCCCAAAGGTCTAGAGTTTTGTTACCTCTTTATATTTCCAGATCATCTTAGATACTTAGGTCTTAAAATACATCATCTTAAAAACAAATTAATATTAATTACATGAAATAATATTAATAATATGAAATAATATTAATTTTATACAGAATGCATGAGGATTTGGCATACAATTCAGGAACATGGCATGTTCCAGTTTACTCAAATTACCTTTATTTTGTGCCTATTTATAGTTCATACACCATGATGCATGAAATCTGAGAAAAGTTAAAAGTGAAATAATAAAAAAAAAAGCAGGCTTGAAACTATGTTTTGGAATGAATACTGAGAGACAAATGACTGTCCAATGCCATTTTGAGACTCAGTCAATACTCAGAATTAGGTACTTAGCGACAGTTCTCTTTATCATTTTTTTCCTCCCATCTCAGTTTTAGAGGACTTGATTCTACAAGTTCCAGTCAATACCTAAATCCACAGATCCTCATGTCTCACATAAAATAGTGCGGTGTTTGCATGTAACCTGTGCATATCTTACATGTTCTTTAATCCCTGGATGAGCTATAATATCTAATGAGAGGCAAATATTTTGTAAACATGCAGTTTTTTTCGTTCTGTTGCTTAGGTAATCATGCAAGAAAAAGTTCTGTGCATGTACAGTACAGATGTAACTTCCGTCAAATATTCTCAATTCACAGTTGTTAGCATCTGTGGATGCAGCACCAGCATATATGAGGGCTGACTATACTAAGAAATGCCTAGTTGGCAGAGACTTAGGGTCACTGCTCTTAGGAGCATTTATAAAGATAAATAAATAAATCTAATTCAAGTGAAACTATTGAGACAAAAGGGAAAAAGCAAGAATGGTCGATTGACTTCCCACATCAAAGGTTATTGGCCCCTATGTATATCAGAGATGAGAAACTTGGAGAAAGACCTCTCATTCTTAGTTTCCAGATCCTAAATTAAAGAGAATTTTGCTCTTCACAGCTGGTGCCCTGGTGAAGGAAAACCCTAATTATGACCATGAACTAAATACAAAGTATATCTGGCTGTATGTTTTTTTCTTTTGAAATGGAAGCGGAGGACTCGTCAGCAGACAAAGAAATGAATGTCAGTAGAATGTAATAAAGGGAATTTGTGAACATTTTAAAAGTTAGGTGGGAATAGAACAAAACCACTGCAATAATAGTTACAAAATTACTTTGGGAAAGAAAATAAAACAGCTACAACACCATGTTCCTTTTGTAGGAGAGGAAGTAAGGACATAAAGGTCGGAGAGTAGATAATTATAGTAAATCTACCTAAATGATGCAGGATTAAACCTTATTTTTTTTTATTCTCCAAAGGGAGTTGGGGTGACTGGTACTCAGTTAAAACTGATGAAGCTCTGGCTCTTCATAGACCATTAACTGTCATCTCCCAGTTTACAACATCCTCTGATCAGCTCAGATGACTCTGCCCATGCTGTGCCCTTGAGTGCAACAAAATTTTCTTTTATCCTAATTATGTAGGTATCTGGCCCATCCTGTGAAGTGATATAATGGGTAATAAAACACCACAAGAATCCCAATACAGTAAAGGGCAACAAATCACATGGGCTGGTGGAAACCTGGGAGGCTCCACAAGCAAAGCCCGCAAAAGCCAGTATCTAAGGTAATGAAGAGAGATGCGTGGTGATGCTTGGACTCCAAGCAGTAATTTTCAAGGATGAAGTAACTCTGGACTGACTTTCTATGAGAGGAAAGTTTGCTGAATTCTTTATGGGTACATAAATATACCCAGAAGTGACTTACTACATCAAGGAATATGTTTTTATGATCATTTTATAGGCCCAGATAGAAATATTAAATGTTCAGGTTAACAGAATAAGATCCCAGAAGCCAGAGAGCATAGATGAACCTCTGTAATTTATAACTAGGGAATGGTTCAGATTTTAGAGATCAAAAATTAAAACTAGGTAGGGAATCATGTTTATCAGATCTTCAGCATGAGGTTTCCTGTTATCACTCAGAGACTAGAAACCACAGACCAAAGATTTTCCACTTAAAATTCATAGTTTGTGTGTGGTAATTGTCCCTGTGTGTCATTCACTATTCCAAATACAGGGACATTGAGTTGAGATGTAATCCCTCTTTTCATTGGTTTTAGAATGTGATGCAAAGAAATAGAAGAAATGATTGCAACATAATGAAGGACTTTTACAAGATGTAGGAAGATCCTCGGGGAAATAAAGTTTATCTACTGAGTAGAAGAAGGTCTTGCACATGAGGAGATATCCAAACTGACACTTGTGGTGGTAGCAGTTTTTCAGGTGGCCCAGGGGGAGGAGGGCTTTCCTAAGAGAAGAAAGGTAACAGCAAAGAACATATGCAAAGGATTGATAAAGAAAAATAAGGTAACGAATAGGTTTTGATGTGGAGTATGAAGCAGCTAGAAGACGGAAAAGATGTTTGACTCGCATCCTGGAGGACCTGGCAGAATGCTGGAAAATGGTGATCCTAAAGTCAGATCTGCATCTTACAGACAGGGCTCTGATGGTCCATGGAGGAAAGATCATAAGGTCGGCCTGCAAAGAGAGAGCAGTGAGTCTAGAGGGGCAGAGGCACAGTAAAGTATTTGTTCCAATTTTTCAAACTAAAAATAGAAAGGACCAGAACTAAGAACAGGGAACAGAAGTGAGGCTAGGGGGTGTATAACGTGCTTGTAGGAGGCTATTTTTATGCTGTTATTCATTATTTAAAAAAAAAAAGGCAAGGAAAGTCCTTAGATTCCTAATGAGTCAATAGCATTGAGTGAAAGAGGTTCTCATCAGCCATTTGAGTAGGATTAGATCTGAGGTGATGGGAAGGTAGTAGTTGTAGTTTTGTAAATTTCAGATTGAGATGTCTGTGCAGATGACCAGAAAGACATTTGTTACTTTCTAAGATTCTGGATTTAGTTCACTCAAAGACACATAATGAAATTCTGAGGTCACACCCTGCGCGACCTCCTCCCTAAGTCTGTGATTGGTGCATCACGACTGATTCCGATGAGCACGACGTCTGGTTTATTGTCATCTATGGGTATGATAATCGTATTTGTTGAATCAAGTTCCTCCTTAATTTTTGTGAAGTGACATCTGTCATGAAGCAAGATGAGCTAACTGGTCCCTGAGGGAAATAAACAAATGCCCTTGATTTCAAAATATCCATTTCTAACATTGACACCTCTTTTCTTAATAAGTGGAAAGAGTGATTCCTTTGAATGAGAACATGAGACCTGGGTTGTGCATTAATTTATTTTAAGGAATGAAGACAAAGGAGGCAGGAAACACTTGAATATTCCTTTGTTTTCTGAAACTGAAAAGGACAGAATATCTCCAAGAAGACTAAAATATGTATCTCCAATCAGAAGAAAGTTTCTCAATGAAAATCTTTAGTGTTCTGTTTATGAGTGCTCATGGTACGTTCTCTTTGAGGGTATACCTGCTGTCAATGAAACCTCACCATGAGGATTAATAAAAAAAAAAACTGGATATTCCTGGATGTTACCAGAGGCTTCTCAATTTATTGCAAAACCTATATTTGGCATGCTTAGAGTTGGATCTCAAAGTATATATAAAAATGGTTAAGTTGAGACACTAATGGCGACAATTTGGAATTTCGTTCTGTTCTGATCTTCTTTTATTCTCTTCATTCTTGGGTTATTTCTTGAGCTCTCCTCGAAGGACAAACCCAGCCCAAGACTTCAGTATTTCAGTGTGGTGGCTTCTGTGTCTCTCATGTGTATCTCCCTAAAGAACACATGCTTTTCCCCTCCTGTCTTCATAAGATTAAATTTTATATTGGAAAAATAACTTTTCTTTTAGAATTAAGGTAATCAACAATACTTATGTGTAAAAGCCACCTTCAGTGACAATGCCTTTTTATAAGTCTTTCAAGCATGAGATTTTTGCTCAACTCCAAAATCGTTTGCTTTCTCAATAACTTTTTTTTTTTTTTGGTACTGGGGATCAAACTCACAACCTCGCGCTTGCCAGTCAATAACATTTTCTGTCAATTCATTTTATCCTGCTTTTTCCTTCAGAGTATAAATTCTACAAAAGAAATGAATTTCATTCATTCTTATCTTTCCCATTCTGCATTTTTTGTTACAGTTGCTGCTTTTGCAGTGCTGCAGATGCTAGTCATACCTGCTAGCCAAGCACTCTATCACTGAACTACACTTCCAGCCACAGCTTACCCTTGCACATACACTAAATGCTAGTATTTGCTTATTTAAAGCTCACTGATTTCCCCTATTTTGTAGGGAGGAGAGAAATGTGGTCATTGTTCATTTAACTTCAGTTACATCATCTCCAAAATATAAACAATCCCCCTTTATGCAAGGGCGTTTGAGAAACAATCGATGAATATATGTGAAAGGACTTCATGGAATATGGTCGGACACATGTATCTAAGAAACCATTGTTTAATTGTGTAGCTTTCCTAGTGATATTATCATCGAGAAAAATACTGTAGTTTGAAGGTTCAGTGTCCCCCACAGGTTCTCATGTGAAAGATTTAGTCTCCAGTTTGATATCATTGAAAGGTGTTAGAATTTAAGAAGTAGGAGCTAATGGGAGGTTTTCCTGTCACTGGAGACATGATCTCCAAGAAGATGAGGCCTCAGCCTTCTTCATGCTCTCTTCGCAGCCTGGTCATGAGATGAGTGGCTTTGCTACGTCATATGCTCTCAAGCTTATAAGCCATCAGTTTGCCTGACCATGAACTGAAGCCTCCGAAACTGCAGAGCCGAGGTAAATTTTTCTTTTTATAAGTTGATTTATCTGAGGTATTTGCTGTGGTGATAGAAAGCTGCATAAACCAATGAAATCCAAAGGAAACTTCACTGTTCTTCCTTGATTCTTAATGAGTTCATTTTTATAAGTTTTAAAACATCAATTGATTTGTACAATATGCATCTAACAATCACAGAAATTTGATCGACAACATAATAGTCAGAAGACTATGTGTTCAATTATTGAAGACCATTTCAACTATACTTTAAAAAATTAATAAAATTAGGCTCCCCATATTCCTTCAAAACCAAATTTAATACTTTTGTTTATAATAATATTTTTAAAAAGCAAGTACTAGCCTTCTTCATATAATTATAATGTTATTTTAAATGTATTATCTATTCAAATACCAGTTGAATCAGTTTCAAGGCCCAATCTTAGTTGGGATTAACACCTTTTCTACATGAGTCTTCCCTCTTGGAAGTTTGTGGAGTTATTTTAGAACAAGATAACAAAAACTTGTCCTAGAATTCACAATTCCCACTATCTCTTTGATCATTATGAATAGGAAAAGTCTTAGTAAATTATTTAACAAAAACATGTATAAGATTTAAAAATGTACCTTCTACATTGAGTAAATAACATTCACAATCTTGGGCAAATATTTTACATTACCTCAGCTACTTTCATTGTGTTATTTTCTTCTTCAAAATAATAAAACTACATTACATTAATAAACATTTTACTTTAAGTAAGTTAGGAGGAGGAAACACTATAACTGGATTTCAATACATGTTATTTTGGTTAATCATATACTTTCAAAAATGGGGATGGAATAGTTATTTCAAAGGGCTGGAATAAGCAAACTTATCATGTAGCCACTTAGGAAATATTTATATACCATCCTTAAGTAATGAAGTAGACTGCATGGCTGAGATGTTGCCCATCAGATATCACCATTTGATTTATGTTAACTGTCTTTGATCACAGCATTTCCCAAATAGATTGCACATACATTTAATGAGACCCCTAGATTAGGACAGATGGTAGGCTGGGTTGTGTGATATAGTGATGATTAAAATGGAACCTCACCCTCTATGAACCTAGCTTTAGTGTGTTTATATCGTCTCCGATTATTTTTTATAGTTTTGCTTTTCTGAGTCCCAGGCCCATCTTTAAGAGCAGTGACTGAAACAAATAGCAACATTACAGGTCCCTAAAGTGAGTACCACCTGTGAGAAGTTCTGGGCCCTTAGCTCATCCCTAAGTGACCCAGCTGCAGTCCCCTTAGGTCTACATACTCTCCTGACTTGCTGCAATAAGCCTTCGAAGTAGTAAGGATTTTGTTTCTCAACTGCAAGTGATTGAGATTTCAGTTAACCGAAAAGTAGATATTGTTAGTTCAGTTCCTGGGAAACCTAGTGCCAGCTTTTCAAGACAGCTGGCTCCACGGCTTCAGCACAACCCTCAGGTCATTGTCCCCTTCTCTGGCTTTCTTTGACTCCACAGCCCATGCATTAACTCTCTGAATGGCAGGCAGAACCAGCATGCAGAGACTCACATCCTCCTAGACGGGCAACTCCAGCAGGAAACAGAGGGCTCACTCTGAAACCCAGAAATTTATCCCTACATTAATCATTTGCCTATCCACTTTGCAATTGAGCCTAACTTGGGGTAGCAGAATGGAAAGCAGTCCGGACATCTCTATGACAATGACATGGAGTTGGAGAGGAAGCTTTGAATGGAGCAAGAAAATAGTTGTTCAGGAATCTGGCTGGGTAATCCAGGCTTCAAACTTGCCTTGTACATTGCTTACAAAGAAATTAAGTCTAGCAGAATTTAGCATTTTTCTTTATTGGACCAAGAAATTTAGAAATTGGACTCATGCTTCCTTGTATATTTTTGCATTTTGCATTAAGTATAGCAAAACCCTTCAGAAAATTTGCAACAGAACCACTATGCAGATCCCCAGGTTGTTTGGAAGCAATTATTGCCCCATTGCTCCACCCTTTTTGTCTGTGGGAATGCCTGCCCTCAAAGCTTGGACTGAGAGCCCAACCTTCCATGCCCACTGTGTTCCTGATAACACTTTCCTCATTCATTATTTCCACTTCCTTGTGGTATGCTGATGTCTTTGGGCCATCATTTGACCCCAGATGCACAACACTGTGGACAAAGATTTGGGTGACTTTTTTGGGATAAAACTTGAGAGTCGATTCATGTCCTTGGATTCAGCTGAGATGGACTGAAGACCATCTCTTATTCTGAGGACGCATCCGAGCTTGGCCCTGAGTTGCCTAACCTTATTCTTCTGCTTACTTTCTCCTTCACATTCAGTTCCTCCTTAGATCCCAGGATGGGTTATAGACAGTGTGTGAGTAGATGCTGAGAGACAGCTCCTCCCCACCTCAGCATAGTGACAGTCGTTGCTAAGGGTCTCCAGGGCACTTGCAGGCAGATGGCACTGGTAAATTGCTAGTGAGAGCAGCAGGATGAAGCTGATGGTAACTGAGAAGTGGAAGGGGTGTGGGAAAGATGGGCTAAGTTTTGTTCATGTGGAGTTTTGTTTTCCATTGAAACTTGTGATCATGTATGTTTCCAAAGATAAATAATAATGACTGGGGCTTCAACTTTCTCTATGTAACATTCAGCATTTTCAGACTTTTCTGAGTTGTTCAGTAGCCTGTGAGCACCTGGTCAAACCGATACTACTGAGATTCTTGCCAGGATTACACCCACGGATTTTCCCCAGGAGGTTTTAATATATTGTAAATGACTGCACATCAGTAGCCCTAAAGAAAGACACAAACAATAGGAAAATACTAAGAGATACACAAAAAGCTGTAGTTTCTACTTTCTCTGAATAAGCTATGGCAGTTTCTCATAGTGTAAAAGTTTTGTAGTAATGTATATATTATTTAGAACCAGTTTACCCATCTTACATTCCTAAGTCTTTGAGATTTTGAGCTTTTAGTTCCTATTTGCAAAAGTGTGTCAAGGATCCTTTGTATGGGTCTTCTTACTTAAAATTGATATAAGATTTCTCACAAATCTTTGATTTGTTTAAAACTGTAACTTATTACAATATTGTTTTATTTCATGCATTTATTTAATGACTTCAAGAGCTTTGCAAAAGACTGGCTGAAGAATATTTATAATAGAACCATTTCACTTTAATTTTACCAGTAGATTATTGATAGATGAGAAATTAAACTAACTCTTTCTTAGTCAATGTTACTTTAATATTTTTGAAATTTTTATCATACCCCTTAATTTAATACAGTTTTGTTGGACATTGCTTTTATATGGTCTGACAATTTCTGCCTTTAATGGCAATACCTAAATAATGCTTATTTAACATGGAATACATATGGTTGGGTTGAACCTCTCTTCTTGCTATTTATTTCCTATTTTATCTATTTTGTACCATTTCCTTAAATTTTTTCTTTTGCAGCATTGAAGTATTTTTATGAATCTATTTTTATCTCCACTGCAGAGTATTCACTTTATTTAGTCCTTTGATTTCTTTGTGTACGTGTTACAATGCATCTTTACTACCATCAAATAGTAGTAAATTCTGTATACTATAAAAGCCTTACAATTTTGTATTTCCATTTCTCCCCCAACTATCATTTTGTTGTTTTTCAGATTTCTATTCTGCATATGTTTTACACCTCACTGTGCATGGCTACTATTTTTGTGTGTTAGACAATAATCTTTTAAACAGATTCAAAATAAGAAAAAATAGTTTTAATTTTTACACATTATTTTATAGATTCTACAGATTATCATCCCTATATGTAGATATAACTTTATGTTTTTATCAGTTTCTTTTGAGCCAAATAACATTTTTGAGGGTTTTTGCCGTACTGACTGTTGATAACCAACTTAGTTTACATTTGCTAAAAGTTTATTTAACCTTCAATCTTGCAAGATACTTTCAAAGGGCAATGATTTTCTCTGACTACATTAAAGATACCTCTCCATGGTCTTCTGGCTTACACAGTTTCTGATAAGGAGTCTCCTCTCACATTTATCGCTGTTTCTCTGCATGGAATATACCGTTATCTCTGGTTGACTACAAGATTTCCTGTTTATCACGCATCATTAGCAGTTCACCTGTGAGGTGCATCCACCTGTCTTTTTCTTTGGATTCTTTGCGACTGTGTTACTATAAGCTTCTTTCTTCATATTCCTTCATTGCAATTGATTAAATCTTTTACGAAGTTTTAGTTGTTTTCCTCAGGTTTACAATATACATTTTAAACAGACTAAGTCCACTTTTAAATAGCATCATACTCTTTTGAGGATGGGGCAAGCACCTTGTAACATTATTTCCTGTTCCTCGCTCTCATTCCTTGAACATTTATTTCTGCCATTCTTTTCACTCTTCCTGTATTATAATTACCTTGTATGTCATCACTTCTTATGAAAGCATAGGATACTGAGTGTACCTCCACCAAGGTGCATGGGTGAAAAAGGCTTGGTTCCTATGCTGTAGCATGATTGGGAGATGGTGGAACTTTAGGAGGTGGGGTCTGGTGGAAGGAAGTGAAGTCACTGGAATTGTGTCCTTGAGTGGGACATTGAGACTTCTGCCCCTTCCTCTCTTTTTTGGCTTCCTGTCCTCCATGAGGTGAGGATTTTTTCACTGCCATGCTCTCATACTATGATATGCTGCCTTGTCACAGACCCTGAGTCAGTTGAGTGACCCAATCATGGACTAAAACTGTGAGCCAAAATGAACATTTCCTCCTTTAAATTGATTAACTTAGGTGTTTTGTCACAGTGACTAACATGCTTCCATTCTTTTAAATAGTTTTTATGTCAAGAATATGAAAAATTAAAACTTAGGAGTTTTTTTCACTTAGTCTCTTTTTGACACTTTTCCATCCAAGTTCGTGATCTACAGCATTTTCCTTTTCCTGATGTTCTTCTCTTGACATTTCTTACAGTGCAGGTCTGCTGAGATGTTTCACTTCTACACTGTTTCACACTTGTGCCCTAGAAACTCATCACATCTATTAGTTTTGATTGTTAATTTTATGTGTAAACTTGGTTAGGCCATGATATCCAATTGCTTGATTAAATCCCAGCCTAAGTGTCACTGTGAAGAAATTTGTAAGTTGAGATTAATATTTAAATCAGTGGACTTTCAGTAAAGCCATTTATTATCCTTAGTTTTACCCGACCTCATTCAATCAATTAAAGATTCTAAAAGGAAAAAAAAAAATCTGAGGCCTCTCAAGAAGGAAAGAATTGTTTCCAAGTTGTCTGTTGTCTCAGGACTCTAATACTGATTGACTGTTAGTGGAATTTCCGGCCTTCTGGCCTGATTTTCAGATTTCACACTTGCAAACCTCAATAGTTATGTGAGCCAATACCTTATGATTCCTTTCTATTTATTTATGTATGCATGTATTTCTATATTTTAAAAGAATGGCTCACACAGTTGTAGGAGTTTTCAAATGTGAAATCTGTAGAGCAGGACAGCAGGCTTGAAACTGAAGGAAAAGTGGGTTTTTCATTACTAATCTGAATCCTATAGGACAGGCTATAAACACAAAGAAGGTGACTATTTTGCAATCTTAAGGCAGAACTCATTCTATTCCAGAAGAAAAACATTCTTTTGCCCACCCACAATTGGGTAGGGAACTTGCCTTAAAGTCTATTGATTGTAAATGTAAATCAATTCCACAAATGCCTTCCCAGAAACATCTAAATTTAGCAAAAGCAAAGAAAATGCATTTAACAAATATTTGTAAAGCTGAAAATTAAAAGCATTTCTTGAGCTTATCACAGAAGGGAGGTCACATAATGAATGACTCACCACACTGAAATGAAAAAGATGAGCTGATCCAAATTGCTGCAACCCCCAACATTTGCTCCTTTGGAGTAGAAGCAGCTGGATGTCAGGAGTGTAGGTCATTCACTTCACTGAGAAGACTATATAGTTCATCAGTGTATTAGTCAGGGGTATCCGGAGAAATCTAACTGCATATGTATCCTATTGATTTTGCTCCTTTGAATAACCTTAACCCAACACTGTCTACTATCTCTGCAGGATGATTTCATATATTAATAGATTGATAGAGTGGTCTTAAAATCTCTATATGATAATTTTCATTTGTAGGCTATCTCATGCTGTGATTTAATTGATAATTTTGTCTCTTCTTTATGGGTCACTTTGTGTTATTCTCACCTGTTTTGGTGCCTCATAATTTTTGACTGAATGTCTCATAATTTCTGTGTTGTGGTGGAAGAACAGGAGAGGCTTTCTAAA
>RJWT010037133.1:0-13117 GCA_004365215.1 Cuniculus paca | reverse complement strand
ACAGTGTTAGTCTGTTAATTTAAGTGAGAATGTTCGTTGTGTCAAATGAGAGAGTAAAAGAAACTGTCAAGATAGTGTAGTCATTAGCTGACTAGAAGTCTGGAATCCTCGATTCCAGTGCTTATTCAAGCACTGCTAGCTGTGTGACCTTGGGCAAGTGATTTGGGGCCTTAGTTTCTTCCCCTGTGAAAAATAATTAAGATCTTTTATGGCCCTTTATCTTTCAAGTTTTTCTTACCTCAAAAACCAAGCTTAAAAGATTATAAACTTAAAATAATCACTGCAGTATTACAATTTCAAGTCACGTAGACTTTAATAGTATTAATGACAGTTTTTAGCTACTAAACTTTAGCTACTAAAACTATTCTAAGTTTTTCTGACAGGAAATTTGAGAATCTTTAAAGAGTAGGATTTAAAACTTAAAATATGGCTTTAAACAGCCTCTTATCCTGGAAGTTTCTCAGTTAAACATTAACAACCAGTCATTATGTTTGTATCTGATACTTGGTATCTTAAAATGCAAATAATGCATTTTCCTAACTCTGGAAGAAATGAAACTGGACAAAGTTGTCCATTTCCTGCTGTTGCATCTTAGAAAAAGTTTTGAATTAAGTAATGCAGCAAGAGAATAGAGACCATAGGTCCAGAAGAATGAGTTGCACAACTTCGAAATCAGTAGTGAGAGGCAGTAAGGAACCCACAGGGAGGCAACATACAACATAGAATAGCAAAGTTAACATATTGGCCAACGGGCCCTACCTTGTATTTGTAGCAACACTAGCAAGAAGAGGAAGGGCTTTCTGCCAGTACGAAATGTTTTATGTTTTATAAGGGATCATTATAAGTTCTATAGATGGCAGTCATTGGGTAAACTTTCTTCTTAGCTTTAAAACATAGGTCTTCCTCGTCAGCCATTATTGCAGGAAATTTTGCAATCAACTCTCTCTCCCACCTCAAATCTGTCCCTAGTCCCTGCCTCATTGTTTCCTAGATTGATCAGCTGTGTATGGGAGATCATCAAACCAAAGATCTTTGTCTGGGTTGGGGAATTCTGAATAACGTGCATTGTTAAATTACTGTTTATGCCTCAATGAAGCAAGAAAGAATGACAAGCATGACAGACATACCAGGATTCGAATTCTGGCTTTGTGTCGTGTGCATGAACTTCAGAAAATACTTCCTCTTGTTTCCTAACCTGTAAAAATGAAAACATTGATGCCAGTCTTACAGTTGTTATGAGGCTACATTAGTAAAGTGATGTGTGGGATAGAATTTAGCATCTGGTGTGTAGTAAACACCCAAATGCTTGTGTTTGGGTTTGTTTTTAATATTTCATCAGTTGTTTCAATCCTTGCTTGCTTCAGGACATATATATGTTATCACAGAGAAATGGTCATATAGCTTAAACAGCAAAAGTGTGTTTTACAGACATCTCGGATAGAGTCTGCCAGCATAAAGAGAGAGGGTGTGTGTGTGTGTGTGTGTGTGTGTGTGTGTGTGTGTGTGTATTTACGTAGGTAACCCTTAACAGACAAGTCCAAATACTCCTTATTTCAAAAGTTTGGCTACTTAAAAGTGTTTGGTTCACAATTAAGGGGATTCTATTTTAAAGAATACATGTTCTTTTAAAAGTTGTATTAGCACATGCAAAAACATTCACTTGAAGAAAATAGGAAAAAAAGTGAGTCATAAGGAATCAGATATGTTATCAGTCAGCCCATGATTATCTTTAGTGAGAGAGTGGAAATATATAAATAACCTGATGCTGTATATAATAAAAAATACACTTCTATGTGATTTAAATGTAGCCAGAAAAAATAGCACATTTTACAATTATGCGATTCTTACAAAAGGTCACCTAAATTTATTTTTTCCTCCTTCAGGTATAATGGGTCTCTCCCAAATGGCGATAGAGGAAGAAGGAAAAGTAGGTTTGCTTTGTTTAAAAGACCTAAGGCAAATGGGGTGAAGCCCAGCACTGTGCATATTGCATGTACTCCTCAGGCTGCAAAGGTAAAAAAGGAAAATAAAAATAAAAAAGCTAAGTAAAATTAACTTGAAGAAATTGAGAAGACTTATGTGTTGCTTATATTTTCTAGCATTCTCCTTACATTTCTGTTTCAGAAATTTCCCTTTCCTTGGATTAGAGAAGAGACTTTAGAAACATGATATTTGAAAGGCTGTTGTATGAGGGAACTTGGGCATGTTTTTAAATGACAAAACAGGATCAGTGGGTGAAAATCAGAAGGAAACATTCCCATTCCTTATTTAAAAAGGTGGACATGGGCTAGGGTTTTATCTGGTAATGTTTAGAATTGTGCAGCTATCCACCCTGAGAAATAGGGCGTTGCTATTCTGTTACTGCAGGGGCCTCTCGCCTGGACTAGTGAAAGAATGTCATGCATAACATGTATGTTTAGGCATCAAAAGTCTGTTTGGAGGAAGTAATTTTAAGCTAAAGGTCTTTGTCTGAGGGTCTTATCAATCCCCTTTAGTGTGCAAGAGTGTGATGGTGGGAGGTGGAGGGGGTGGTTATGACTCACAGCTTTTATCCCAGCCCCTTAAAAGTAGACCTCAGTAGTTATTAGATTAAATCAAAGCTCTAGAAGCAAATACTTAATTGTATTTACAATATAACTGCTTGCCTACCTGGCTTCATTAATGCTTCCATGCGCCTTTCTCTTTCCCTGCCTAAATCTCCAGAACCTGGGCCACCAGTTAAGACACTTGGACTTTTTCCTACAATGACAGACAAGTAGAGGAAACTTCAGGTCTTACATTATCTGCAAGTTCCTTTACTTCTAGTTTAATAATACAAACTGAACTTGATGTTTTGATGAATAAATAAAAATTAAGGAGTCCTTTGTCTCTGAAAATACCTAAAGCTAAGTAGCTCTAGAGTGTGTATTTATTATGTACTATCTGAGACTTAGCTTTCTAAATATATAAATGAGAGACAGTGGGCTCACAACTTTAGTTCCTGCAAGAAGTTGGATATTTTACTTTGTTTTATATCCAGTTTGGGGCATAAAACAGCCCTCAGTCTTGTCTAGGCCTCTGTTAGTATTTGGGAACCAGCGAAGGTTGAAAAGAGAGTTTCTTTTTAAGTATTGCTTTTTGCTCCTTTGCAAAAAAGGTGTGTGTTGAGAAGGTGGTGGAAGCATATGGCTTATTTATCCCAATCTGAGAAATTTGTTGCAGTATTTCCCCACAGGGGTGCGCTTGACATTTTGGTATGCTGTTCTTCATTGTGCAGGACTGTCCCATGTATTAGAGAGTATTTATTTAATATTTTTGGTCCCCCAACCACCAAGTACCATTTGAGCCCTCAGATCATTGTGAAAGTCAAAAAATACGCACTTTCATATATTTAGATGCCCTTTAGATAGCTAATACTACCCTCTGGTTGAGAACCATTATAAGAAAAAAATGTTTATAGTCTCTACCTCTAAAATGTTCAGTTTTATATCTATCTTCTCATTTTTTTAATCCTCATGCCCCTTGTTTTTTCATTGTTACTTCCTTTTCATCTTTATCAGGCAACAAGAATCTTAGGCATCAAAGGATTGACTCCTTTTTTAATTTTGGAGGAATATGTTAGTGAGGTTGTGATGAAAACTTTATTGTTTAGTCTGGCAGTCATCTGTGATGAGTGATTTAAACACTGCCTGCCAGTTCAGTGAGACTCAGCCTTAGTAGCTAAAAAACAATTTAAAAAAATTTCAAATTACCCAAAAACCAGTGTTTTTAAATCTCTTTAGACATTAATAATTAACTTCCAAAATACTAAGCAGTTATTTGAAAAGTCAGTTACTTCACACTGAGTTTTTAGATTTTAAAATCTTTGAAGCAATTATATAATGTTCGTGAATACATAAATTTGTGGTAAAAAAAATTAACAAAAATGAGTATAAATCTGCTTTATGCATTCTTGAGGTTGAAGCAGCTTTATGGACAAAGGGGAATAGGGAGGAACTTGTGGGCAATCTCAATTATATCTCTACAGAGTTTAATTTTTAAAAAAAAATTACAAGTAAATGTCATTTTAAGCCTTGATAAAGTGGGTAGTTAGTACCCAGGTATTTGCTTGTTTTCTGGGGAGAATTTGAAAATTAATCTTCTCAATCTTGAAGCTTATGTTTTAAGGCTTTAGTCACTAAAAATTGAAACAAAATAAAACATTGAAAATATAATTAAGAAACATTTTCATTTAGCTTACTTTTTATGTATAATCATTTTCTTTTGTCTTTGTTTTTCTTTTATGCAACCTGTTTTCACTTCCTTTGTGCAATGACTAGGTTCCCCATTCCATCCCATATTAAGTCATATACATAAAAAATGCTTGAAAACAAAACTTTTAGCAATGTTTTTAGTTGGAGATAAATCAGAAGTACAGTCATAAGCATTATACCCATTTCCTTTGGTAATGTTTAATCATTCTATGAATTTTTCTGGATCTGGTCCAACATAAGCAAACATTTGCCATCTGTAGAGTGACAAATTGGTTAGAAAACCATCTAACTCTGCGTATTAATTTTATAACTAAATAATTTTTAATATTCTTATCTTACACGCTTTGTATTTTCTTATCAGGAAGGTACTAAATACTGTTTTCAGTTTCTATATGGACTTTGATTTTGATCACTTTATGGTTTTAAATATTTATAAGGGAGATTCAGATTTTACATGCTTTGATTTTTTTTAAAATTACATTCTTACTCTGTAAGTGATTCTTCTGTATTCATTCAGTCTGAGTAAAGGCATTGTCACAACTGAGTTTGTATAAGAATTACTAATCTCTATCCTAAATTTCAAGAGAGAAATGAATAACTATCATATATGTGGTAAATAGTTTTACCTTCTTTAAAGAAAAAGACTTTCTGATTTGGTTTACCTGCCTACTCATTTTTGCTGTTAACCTTTTCATTTATAGGCAATAAGCAATAAGGACCAGCATAGCATATCATACACTTTATCTCGGGCCCAGACAGTGGTGGTTGAATATACTCATGACAGCAACACCGATATGTTTCAGGTATTATAACATATGAATATTTTTTCTTAAAAAAGTAAAAAAGTCTATTGTCAATGATATTTCTGTGGTCAGATTCAGGACTATTTTTAAAGTGTATTGATTTCTCAGCTTCACATATAAGAGTCATTGTAACATGAGTAAAAGATGGTCTCTGTAATCAGAATTCCTGGTAAACATTAGTTATTCTATGCCTCTGTGCAGATAATAGCATCTCCCTCATGACTGTTAGGAAGCTTAAATGAGTTTGTGCATATAAAGAACTCAGAACTGTGTCAGCTATGTAGTAAACGCTTAGTAAATGTTGGCTGTTATCATCCAAAAATAGAAACCCATAAATATTTTCCACATGTTTATGACTTTTTCTGCCACTACTTTCCACCTTCCTCTCAAGGAACAAAAAGTTCAGGCAGTTTCTAACGATTCATATTATATATGTGAAGTCATTAATGAATGAGCTATTGGTACTATGTACTTGTTTTTCTGCACACATTTTGTCATAACTGATGGTACAACCAAAGTTTGGCTTTTCTTTCATTCTTCGTGTCAATACAGTACTATTTTTTTTACAAACTGATATATTATAGAGCAGTTAAGCACCCCCCCCAAATCCTTAATTTTTTTAAATACTGAATTTTCTAAGGGAAAAAAAAAAGAAGTACTGGATTTTCTAAAGAAACCTAAGCAGGATATAAATTGCTTGATAATGTTGTTATTATTATTGTCCCAGTTAATTTTCCATTTTTGTTTATTGTACATGATTAAGGATATTTATATCTTCCTTGCTTTTACCAAAACTAATAATACCCTTCTAATAATGAACATTTTGATCCCAACAAAAACCTAACAAAATTTTAGAGTGATTTTCTACATTTTATTTCACTGATAAGCATTTAAAATAATTGTGTGTAGCTTTTTTAAAAAATCAGGATGCTACCAAGGCTGGGCATGGTAATGCACACCTGAAATCCTAGTACTCTGGGAGGTTGAGGCAGGGGTATTGCAGGATTGAGCCCAGCCTGGACAACTTAGCAAGACCCTGTCTTAAAATCTAAAAAATATAAAAAGGGCCAATGTAACTCAGTGCCTAAGCTCTCAGTTCAGTTACTGTAAAAAGATAGATAAATAGATAGATAGATTGATAGACAGATAATTTGATCACAGACTAGAGTTTTAGTTTCAAAAATATTTATAATTGTTATCTCTTACCTTTCGTGGTTGGTTTTCTGTTTTTCATAGAGTATAGAATTTTTCCCAGTGTCACAAATTATGCCTTTTCTGCAGGCATTGTACCTATGGAAAAATCCAAACATTTCTGCATCAAAAAGACTGAAATATATCAAGTACCCAAACTACCCTAGTAAATTCTTTGAGGAACTGGTTTTATAAACATTTTAGATTATCTGACTTTTACACTGAACATATTTTTAAGATTTAATCCATCAGATATTCTCTCTTCCTCTATTACATGTTTTAGTGCTATACTATGTCTAAGTATAAAGTACAGATTTCTGATTGAGTGAGTAAGGGTCTTTAAAGTGTAGTGTCTTTTATTGGGACCTTTTTATCAGATTAGGGTTTTTGCCAGTAACCAGTAGAAAATCATCTGGCAAATGAGATGGCAGAAAAATACTAGACACTAGGGTAGAAGATTAATGAATGAGCTACTGGTAGTACTATTTTCTTTGTGTACAGAAATGGCAAGAAATTAGACTGTATTGATAGAAAGGGAGTGAATCCTCAATCAGTTTCTAACTCTGTTGTGTGTGTGTTTGTGTGGAACTGGGGATCAGATTTAGTGCCACATGTATGCTGGGCAGGCACGCTACCACTGAGCTACATCCCCAGCCCAATATCTTATTTTTAAAGCCAACTGTAGTACTTAGAAGAATAATTAATGGCATTTGTCATAATAAAATTATATTTTGTCATCTGATCATAGTCAAGTTTTTTTCTTAATGAATTTTAAGCTTTCTTCATTCTCACTTGTCCTTACCAATATTGCTTTGATAGCTTCAGACTTCTCCAAGGCCCAGATCAAATGATGACTCTGAAACTCTCTTCCCAAATAAGTACGGCTTCTGCCTGATTGTCAGTATTAATTCCCAGTCTGGTCCTTGGCCTATGCCTGTCATTAAAAAAGCTTTTTATTTTGGAAAGTTTTTAATTTCAAAGATCTAGAACAGGGCCGGGTATATAGCTCAGTGGCACAGGACCTGACTGGCAAACACAAGGTCCTGAGTTTGATTCTTGGTACAAAAGAAAAAAGATCTGCAACATTTTCTTTGGATATCATTATCTTAAAAATTATAAGATGTGGGGCATCCAATCTTATATATGCTAACTAGCCTAAAACTATCCAAACTAAACATAAAGCGTTCTTATTTGCTTACAGGACCAAAAGGCTAAACAATTTTATCTAAAAGTTTGTTGTTATGAGGAACTCATGAGGCTCAGCTATTTAAAGAATTACTTTTAAGATTTAGCATCTTTGTAAAGGGTTAGTATTTTTCTCAGTACCCACATTCTTCAGTTTTTTGATACTGCTTTGTAACAAATAACGAAATGATAATTTATGAATGTCACTTTTGTCATCTACTTATTTCATTTTTTTCAACTTTAAAAATAAAGGTAATGTATTATTTACAAGCTATTCTGAAGATGTTTTTAATTCTCTGATACCTCACCCAGTCAGAACTTTTTATCTGAGAACCTTCTCTCTCAGAAATATGAGCAGAAAACAAGAAGAAAATAAAAAGCACATCTAGGCATATAAAATAAATGCCGCAAAGTCCATGCAAAAACAAAAAGAATTTTTGTTTTTCTTGGAGAATTCCTTTGGCTCTCACCGAGAACTGTTTGAAATACTGTTCTTTGAAGTTTGGTTTATTTGATATCCCCACTCATCTCAAAATAAAACTAGCTGGTCAGAGAAGAGGCTTACTGTTGGAAACAAGTGTAACCAAAAACAAGAAATGATAGTTCACATCCTGATAGAAAAGAAATGGGAAAAATCTGCCAAGTGTATGCACATAAAAACTTAAGGCAATGCAGTCCCTTAACATAAGGATCTGTGTTCTTGTAGCACGTGAAGACGTTACTGCATTTCAGTTTATATAAATAATACTCATAGTGATCTGGAGTTATCACAATAGAGTCACTTATATGTTCAATATGTTATGTTAAAAAAAAAAAGAGTAATCCATGAGAGGCATTTTCCACCCAAAAGGGTTACAGTCTGTAGCCACGTAGAAATCTCAGCCATCTGAATTTTCATTTCCCTGAGGGTTTCATAAATTCTGTCATAAGTTCCCATTTTATTCTGTGCTCTAAGTGGTGACTATATCAGAGAGTCTTGACAGATTAGTTTTCAAGGATGTAGATACTCCCAAAGTTAAGTGTGTTAAGTTTAAGCTTTAAAATTTTAGAGGCTTCATGTTTCACCATATTACTGCCTTTCTGGAATGGATTTTCCGTTGTATTCTTGAATGACTCTTAGAAGTATTTCTTTTTCCCATAGATTGGCCGGTCAACTGAAAGTCCTATTGATTTTGTAGTAACTGACACAGTTCCCGGAAGTCAAAGTAATTCTGATACACAATCAGTGCAAAGCACTATATCAAGATTTGCCTGTAGAATCATATGTGAACGGAATCCCCCTTTTACAGCACGAATTTATGCTGCAGGATTTGACTCATCAAAAAACATTTTTCTTGGGGTAAGATGCTTTTTTTCCTAAATAATGCATTCTTTTATACTGGTTTCTATTTCCAAGTTACAAATAAATGGAGACTCACTATTGTCGTTTCTGTAGGAAAAGGCTGCCAAATGGAAGACATCTGACGGGCAGATGGATGGCTTGACTACTAATGGTGTTCTTGTGATGCATCCACGCAATGGGTTCACAGAAGACTCTAAACCTGGAATATGGAGAGAAATATCTGTGTGTGGAAATGTGTTCAGCTTGCGTGAAACCAGATCAGCTCAGCAAAGAGGAAAAATGGTAAGTAATGAATGGTAACTTCTTATATAGCTACTGTGAACACATAGACTGAGTTGGACTAAATAAATTATTAATATTTTTGAAGCTGGGCATGGTGGTGCATGCCTGTAATCCCAGCACTCGGGAGGCTGAGGCAGGAGGATTGCCATGAGTTCAAGACCAGCCTGGGCTACAAATTGAATTCAAGGTCAGCCTGAACTGCATAGTGAGACCCTGTCTGATAAAACCAAAATAAATAAATAAATAAATAAATAAGAATATTTTTTAGAAACTCCTGAATCTATTACCAACACAAACAATTAAGATTAAGCACTATCAAGCACTGCTTACCAAATATACTAGAAGATAATATCTTAATGTTTCAGTTAGGAAATTATAAAAATGTATTCATCTGTCATGTTAATGTATTTTAAAACCTGAGATATCCTAGATTAAACAACACTTTGACCTTTCTACTTCTAATTTTGGTCTAAATATCTTTGAGCATATTTACCTAATTAAAAATTTTAGGCTGTTGCTTAGCCAGATTTTTAACATAAAGTATCTATAAGGCTAAAAAGAGATATATTTGCAGTATATAATGTTTGCATTCCTTGTGTGAAGTTGCCACGTATACATAACACATCCTAATTCCTTTTCTCCTTCCCCTTCCTTCTTCTCCAGCACTTTCTCTCCATGTCGCAGTCCCCTTCCTGTTACTTTTTATTTTTCTCTTTATTTATAATTTGGGTTTCTCATATAAAAGAACCCATGCAATATTTAATCTTATGTGTCTGGTTTACTTTATAAACACATACCAATAACATTTTTTAAAAATAAAGTAAAAGTTGATATACAAAGTATGATAAAAATATACAGTGAATGTGTAAATTTTTAAAAAATTATTATAGTAAATGACACATTACTATTATTCCCTCTTATAATACTCCCCCTCACTAAAAACACACCCCATCATTCTTGCCACTTCATGAGGCAATTCTGAAAGTCCTCTTTCATGAATGTCTTTATGAAGTATGATCAGAAATACAGTGAATGCTGCTGCTGGGTGCCATCCAGTGGAAAGGCAGACTCATGAAAACATCATAGTATGTCGTCATCCACCAAATCTGGCATTGTGCGACTTCTGGCTCTTCCTCAAAGTCAAAATTAGCATGAAAGGTGGATGTTTTAAATCAATTTAGGACATCAAGGCAGTCACAATAGCACAACTAAAGGTTTACGTAAGAGAACTTGCAGGACTGCTTCAGAAAGTGGCAAGAACGGTGGGGTAAGTGTTCAGGGTAGAGGGGTAGAGGGGTTGGTATGTCTTGAGGGTGATTAATGGTGTACTGTAATAACATTTTTAAAATTTAAACATTCACCGTATATTTCAGTCACACCGCATACTGTTCAGTATTTTATCCTTGATTTTCAAACTTACATTTCACTAACTGCGAAGAGAGTTTCTTGAGTATTTAGTGACTAATCCTAGAAAACTACATTTCTTGAGTAAGGAACCAAAAGTCTTAATGTGACAATCCAAAACATGGTGCTGACTGTGATTTTTGTGTGATTTTTGGCTCCTCTAGGTGGAAATTGAAACTAATCAGTTACAAGATGGCTCATTAATTGACCTATGTGGTGCAACATTGCTCTGGCGTACTGCAGAAGGCCTTTCCCACACTCCTACCGTGAAGCATTTAGAAGCTTTAAGACAGGAAATTAATGCAGCAAGACCTCAGTGCCCTGTAGGGTTCAACACCCTAGCATTTCCCAGTATGAAGAGGAAAGATGTTGTAGATGAAAAACAACCATGGGTATATCTAAACTGCGGCCATGTGCATGGCTATCATAACTGGGGAAACAAAGAAGAATGTGATGGAAAAGATCGTGAATGTCCCATGTGTAGATCTGTTGGTCCCTATGTCCCTCTGTGGCTTGGATGTGAAGCTGGATTTTATGTGGACGCCGGCCCTCCAACGCATGCATTTAGCCCTTGTGGGCATGTGTGTTCAGAGAAGACGACGGCTTATTGGTCCCAGATCCCGCTTCCTCATGGTACTCATACTTTTCATGCAGCCTGTCCCTTTTGTGCACATCAGTTGGCTGGTGAACAAGGCTACATCAGACTTATTTTCCAAGGACCACTAGACTAATAAACCGTTGTCCTCCAGGACTATATTATAAATTTATAAGCTAAGTGAGTTTGGTTTTCCAACCTGTTGTCCACATTACAGTTTCTCTGCTCTGGTTATTTGCATTAAGATGAAGAATTTTTTTAAACATTTATAATAAATAATAGCAATTTCTGAGCAAAAATCTGGGAATTCAAGTAAATGAATTTTTGAAAGTACCAGACTTCTGAATTCTGAGTTTTTGAAAATATATTTTGAGGAGAAAAAGACATAATCTAATTTGATGCCTTCATTTTAGTGTTTTTGAATCACCCATCCTCAGTGTTGAGAAATTGTTTTGTATAACTGAGGGTACTGTTGGTTCAAACTATGTTAGTTTACAGTTTGTTGCAGACATTGTAAAATACAGCAACATGTATATTAACTTTTTTTCTATTTATCTTTATTTTAGAAAATATCATAGAATGTTCTTGATAGAGTAGCATGGTATAATGATGGTGTTACACCTTTGGTGTGAATGGTAGCTTAGTGAGCACATAGCTCAAAGATTTGTCAAGTTAGAAAGAAGGACAAGAAAGCCTTTCCCCACCCCCATCTAAGTGTAGAATTTGGTAAATTAAAAATACTTTAAAACCAAATTCACATTAATTACCATTGTGTAAGCGGTGTTTGTTTTTAACTACATTGAAGATAACCAGGAAAGATTTTTTCCTTAATGTTTCTCTCAAGTGTAGTACTATAACAAAACTTAATGCTAAGAAACATTTTATATACTCCTTTGAATATGCAATTTAATCTAGATTATCTATTTTTCTCCCATGATAACTAATCTTTTTTTAGTATCAATAACATTTGGCAAGTTTATTTTTTGGGTATAAACTGGTTCATCTATTCACTTTCGAGAAAAAAAAACGTAAATTAACAAGAAAAGAACATAAATTGATTTGCTTTTAGAAAAATGCTTAATTATTCTGTATGTGGTTTTATCCAAGCATTAGAAAACGTAGAGGTATAAAGGATTGAGTGACAATAGTGCCCCCTTTTTTAACCTAGCAGACCACCCTCAGCTGTGAACTTGAATACTAAGGAGTGTTGCCACAGTGTGACTCAAGTAAAGGTTTGGTTGGCACACGAGCACCAATATCAGCAGAGTGGAGGGGCACTCTTGAAAAGTCTGTTTATGCTCTATTCCAGTAAGTCCTTTGCTTTCAGAAGCAAGAAAAAAGTTTCTTCTCCTCTTCGCAAACCCCTCTTTTAAATGCTCCACAAGGAAAGTACAGACCATTGCACTACACCAACCCCTTTTTGACACTTGTAGAAATCAATATACTTTTAAACAGGATCATTTTTTTAGTCTTTTGATTTCCTTTGAAAAGTGTATGATACTTAATTGACAGCAAATTTTTGTATGTGGTAGCATAGCTTTAATTTATCATATTACATCACTGTTCTGAGTTTTTAAAAAACATTTTTGATTTAAAAAAAAAAAAACCTTGTCTCTTAGAAGCCATGAACTATTTTATTTTACTTTGTCAAAATTCCTTGTTTTTAAAAATGATCGTTTGGGTTCACTCAGGAAATGCATGTCAGGAAACTTGTATTGTAAGTTTTTTAGTTGTGATGTATCAGTAACTGCTGTTACCCCTTTTTCAAACAAATAGAATTGATTTTAAAGTTTTCTGGATTGTCACATGCTTTGTGACTAATGCAAGGAAATCAAGTCCTGTGTTGTATTTGTTCTAGTTATTTCTATTCAGGCTATATATTGTAGCTTAATTTTTATTTGCAATTAATTTATTCAAACTAAGTAAATACTTTTCAAAATAGATATTTGAGTTTGTCTCTGTGAGTTCCTTTTTGTATAGCAAGAGTGGGCCATCAGAAGTGAAAACTAGACAAATCTACCCCATACTTTAAGAATACTCATTTGAAATAGATGTGGAGTCTGCACTTAATGTAATGTTTTTT
>RJWT010037132.1:0-13107 GCA_004365215.1 Cuniculus paca | reverse complement strand
CTTATAAAGAGAAAAGGGTGGTTTGGGCTCATAATTTTGCAGTCTCCAGTCCTTGATTGGTGACCCCATTCCTTTGTGTCTATGGCAGCACAACATGGTGAAAGTTAGTGGCAGAACAAAACCCTTTGCTTCATGGTTAGAAGACATGAGGTGGGAAGAAAGTGGAGTTCCACTATTCCCACAGGCATGCTGTCAGTGACTAACTGGGCCTCATCTCCGAAAGGGTCCAACACCTTCCAACAGCACAACTCTGAGGAACAAGACGGTAGCACATGGGTCTTTGGAGAACATTCCCAACCAATCTATAGCAATGTGTTTTTCGGACAAGCATGAAAAATTAAAGAAGTGTTCTCAGGCAGCTCCATATCAGGCAATGTGCAAGGCCCTCATGGTATCTCTTCTAGGGGATCACAACCCCCTGCACTTACCGAGTTACAGTGCAATGTCTTAGGTGTTGTGTTATGGTTTAGATCTAGAATGTCCCCCAATTCTCACATACAGGACTTTCAGAAGGTGACTAGATTACAGGGCAGCACAGCTGACTTGCTGTTAGGAAGCGGGGTCAGGTCAGAAGAGGTGGATCCTGGGATAGTGATGTGGCAGGGTGCATCTCCCTTTCCGGTTGCTCACTATGTTCTCTGCTTTCTGGCCACCATGATGTGAGCAATCTTTCTTCTTCCCTGTCCCTGCACCGTGCTGTCCTGCCTTGCAGCCCGAGGATTACAGACTGAAAACATGAACTAAAAGAAACCTCTCCTCTTCTAAGTTGTGGATGTTGGGTATTGTGTCCCAGTGAGGAACAATGCCGAAGACATGGTAAGAAAAACGTATTATAGAGGCGTTTCATCTTTTCCATCTTTCCAGATGCCCAAACCCAAAACCCAGGTGCCAGTATCAACTTTCCCATCTCCCCTATCTCCACATCCAATCATTGTGTCCTATCAAGTATGTTTCTCTAAGATCCTATGACTGCACTCCTTTTCCTCCTCTGCTTTGTCATCTCCCACATGAACTCATGCACAACTCATCTCCAGACCCCTTCACTCACCTGCAGAGTCAATCTTTTACTGCTGTCCACACATTCTGGCACCCACAGTTCCTCAGAGCATCTCTCATCTTACAATTCTTTAATAAATCCTGCAATGGGCTTAGAAAAACAGTTAAACACATCAACATGGCAGAGCCTTTTGCGGTTTGATTTCTATTTTCTTATCCAGTCTCAACTCTGAGCACTCTCAGCTCCTGAACTCAGGGGATGTGTTCTTCCACAGAGCACCATCCCCTCCTCTCGATGTGCAGCCCTCCACGTCAGGGACCCTTCCTTCAAGCTGCCCACCAGCCCTCTCCTGCCTCTCCACTCAGTTCCATGAGGCCTCTTCTGTGACTTCTTCGATTTCTTTAGGTCCCCTTCTCTCTGCCTCATGCCCCTGTCTATCTACATGAGAGAGGGAGAGAATTTGAAGGAGCCAGAACAAAGTGCCCCTTTTTCATGTTCAAACTCTGGTGAAAAAAAATCCTAAAACTAAGGCAAGTGATATCACATATTACCTTTATTACTGATAACAATGATGCAATAATGATGACCTTATACCTACAGAGAACAGGACCAAGAACTTCTAAAGAATGACCCCAGAGTTAGGCAAACCTACCCTGCAGGCACAGGCTCAGATAGACAGGGTCAGCCTAGATGCCACTGTGGGAACTATGACATGAATTAATGGAAAAGATATGAATCCCTAGGATCAGGAGGAATCTCCCCTTTTAAAACTTCACCAATCAAATATATGATTCCATGAAGCAGAGCAGGGAAGAAGCAAGTTATAAGAATAGAGCTCCCTCCTCATTATAGGAACAGAAGGAGAGAAAAAATATTACCTATCTCTTCCTTTAAACACACATTCACATTATAACTTCTAATAGGGTTGCATGGTATTTTCATTTTTGTGTCTCTCTGAGACAAAAAGCTACTCGTAAGCAAGAATCATGCCTTTTTGTTCCTATATTTTTATCCCACACAAGTATGTTAAATACCTGTACATGACCTGAACCAAGTGTTCAACTGATCTACTAAATGTTGAAGAATAAAGAACCAAAACATGGTGATTTCTCTTAGGAAGGAACTGTTACTTCAGGAGAAGTGGCACAGGAAGAAAAATTGGGGAGGAGGAGACCACCTAGAAAAGGAAATAATATCTGAACCAGATGATAGGAAAAGAGAAGACTCCTGTACACAGAGAAGAGCCAACTACCCTTGCTCTGTCACTATTACAGGGATAGAAAAGCCAGACACAAGAGTCACCTAAGACCAGAGGCATGCAGTTGTACAAGTCCCTGCATTAAAGAAATTCCACAAAAAGGAGAGTAGCATGTGGGACATGGGGGAAGAAGAGTTTGATGCATTTCTCTGAACTGGAATGTTTAATAGAGATGCCTAAAAAATCAACAGGCAAAAGAATGAGTCTCTCTTTGAGTATAGTTTACTGTTTTCTTTGAATTTAGTTTTTATTGCTAGAGTGTAGGGGAAAGCCCGTTTCTAAGATACATCAGAACTCGTGCCAGGTGTCCAATAACTCAATAAGACAACACAGGAACAAATTGGCAAAAGCTCTGTATGCACTCTTATAATGAAATAACTGAGGCAATTAACTTATAAAGAGAAAAACGCCATTGCAACAGTTCTGAAAGTTTCAGTCTAAGACTAAATAACCCTTTTTGCACTGAACCTCTCACGAGGACAGCACATCATAGCAGCAGCATGAGAGTAAATTGCCTACATCATGATCCAAGAGGCAGAGACAGACTAACAGACTAGGCTTTTGCAATGCCTTCTGGGGGTCCCTGCAATAACTTCAGGATTCCCTAGTAAGCCCCACTTCCTGAAAGTTACATTGCCTCCCAAAAATGCCACCTTGCTATCAAAAGCTCTAGCACATGGACGTTTGGAGGATGCTCATCCAAACCATAGAAGACGCTACATAAAAGAGCCTCCCGCCAGCATAGGAAGGAATGCCAAACATCAGTCATTAGGGGAATGCAGTTTAAAATCACGATGATATCTCACCATGCCCGTTAGAACACTTCATGGCAAAATGGTTGATCATATCAAGTATTGGCCAAGGTGCAAAGCAACTGGACCCCTCAAACACGGCTGCTAAGAACATGGTACGGTAAAACTACCATGGAAAATGAGGTTTCTGAAAAGGTGAGCACATTCTCTCAAAAGCACACAACCCAATCTAATCATGACAAAAACATCAGAAAAATCTCAACCAGGAAACATTCTACAAGATAACTAATCAGTACCCCTCAACATAGGCAAGATCATTACAAGTTAGGAAATCCTAAGAAATTATCACCTCCAAGAGGACCTAAGGAGATATGCAGTGAGGTAATCTGGATAGGACCCTGAAACAAACAGGACATTGGGTAAAAACTAAGAAGTCAGAATTAAATATGGACTTCTGTTAATAGTAATGTGTCAGTGTTGCTCCACTAATTATGAAAAACACACCATATTAATGTAAGTTATTGAAAATGAAGAAAACAGTGCTATCTTTCAACTTTCCTATAAACTTAAAATCTATTCTAAATAAGGAAGGTTGATGCAAAAACACAAAGTTAAGCAAACATCTCCCACAATACCTAGCCATTTCATTCCTGGGTAGTTACTCAAGAGAAACAAACATGTATGCCTGCAAAAAGACTTTTTTGTGAATGTTTGTAATAGCCCCACTTTTAATGGTGAAAAATTGGAAACAACCCAAATGTACATCAACATTTGATATGTGAATAAGCAAATAGTGGTATAGCTATATCATGTAATACTCAGGGATATAAAAGAACAAATTGTTGATAAATTCAAGAACACAAATTGATCTCAGAAATCATTATGTTGAAGGAAAGGTGCTAAACGAAAGAAAAGAATACATAGAATAAGATTCTACTTATAAAAAAGTATGGAAAATCTGAACTTACCTATAGTGACAGAAAACAGATCAACAACTTAAGGACAGGAGATGGGGGTGGGAGGTTTGTGGATGAAAGAGATTGATTACCAAGGATTGCAATAAATTTTGGAGTTATGAATATATTTAATAACTATAACATGGTGATAGTTTCAGTGTACAAAATGTCAAACCCTATCAAGTTGTACATTTTAATTTGTGTAATTTAAAAGTTTATTACATGCCAATTGATAACATCAATGAAACTATTTGAATTTTATTTTAAAAAGTAAAAGGAAGAACAGGTGCAAAGAAATGACATAAAAATCTGCATGTTTTCTTATACAAACGATAATTACTTAGGCTTTTACTTTTAATTGTCAAAAAAAGTCTTTACTGTTCCAGAATAGTGAAACACAAGATCAAGTGAGATCAGTTAGAAACCATTTTTTAAACAAGAAAAAACAGTGTTCTCCATTGTAAACTAAGAATCTGTTAAAATCCATTGTCTGTAAACAATTTACTTTGAGAAATTATTTTTGTCTTGTAGTGTTTATGGGTTTCCCTAAGCTATACATTCTAAGTGAATGACCTTAAAATTGAGGAAAGTAGAGGTGCGTTTTTGTTGTTACTGGAAACAAAGAAGCTATGAATAATTCAAGCTTGTGGTCCTGGGCTTGTTAACACCAGATACCAACCAACTGGGTTCATCAGTCACTGGCAACCTCACAAAGAAACTATGTTGAATGTAGTTAATGTACACGAAATTGTACATGTATTAAATGTACAATTGAATCAGTTTTTTATGTGTATATGCTCATGAAACCATTAATATAACCAAAATAACAAATATCAACTCCAAAAGTCTCTTTGTACCCCTTGGTCGTCCATTCCTCCTTCCATCTCTGTCCTGGAAAATTTTCTCTCAGCATTGAATAATTTGCTTGTTTCTAGAACTTTTTATAAATGGAATCCTATACTACATATTATCTTATCTCTTATATTTTAGTATCTTCAAAATGAGCACTGATCATTTTTTTCATGCTTATATCTTGTAATCTGAACAACTACTTTGAAAATAACAATACACAATATACTAACCAGTTTTAAACTCCTATTGTTTTGTTTTGAAAGTCTGTATTATCATTTTTATTCTTTTTTCATTTTAAAATTTAAAAAAAGTTATGCTACCACTCTCGTTCTCCATAATGGTACCTTGTACCTTCTCTTTTCCCCCAATAAGTCCAGCTACAAGAGTATTTTAATGATCTCCAAAAGGAGGCTCTTGATTTCATTAATTTCCTGTTTTTGTTTTTTGTTTGTTTGTTTGTTTGTTTTTTTAGTTTGCTGATTTTAGTTCTGGTCTTTTCATATATTTTATTTTGCTTTCTTTGGGTTTTATTTTCTTTTAATTTCTTAAGGTGGAAACTGAGTTCTGTGATTTGAGGCCTTTTTCATTTGTTGTCTTTGTGCTGTCTTTTGGATTAATCATATATTTGGAATATTTTTCATATATCCTGTGTAGGATTGGTTTAATGGTTGACTTAGGGGTCATCAAATGTGTCCTTAGATTACCACCAATAGCTTTAAGTAATATTATACCTCTTCCTGTATATAATGATTTCTTACAATACATTTCTATTTTCTGTCTCCTGAATTTTATACTGCTGTTGTCATACATTTTATTTCCATCTATATAGAGAACCCTACATTTAAGTTCTGATCTTCTCTATGTAATATGTCTTCTCTGATAGTTAGTTTAAAAGCTTTTTATCACTAACTTTAAGCATTTTGATTATGGCATGCCTTACCATTCTTCTTTTCATGTTTCTTGTGCTTGAGGTTTATTTAGCTTCTGCTTCTTGGGTTTGTGAGTTTATAGTGTGAATCAAATCTGGAATAGTTACATCTGTTAATCGTTCAAGTTTTTTTTTATTTTTATCCTTTGAAGACTCCAATAATGTTTATATTCAGATACCCAAAATTGTCCCACAACTAATACGAAGCTCATTTTTTTAGTATTTCTTTTATTTATATTTTATTTTTTGGATGACTTATATTGCTATAACTTCAAGGTCATTAATGTTTTCTGCAGTTTTGAATCTGCCATAAATCCCACCCAGTCTTCTTTTCATTTCATGTTGTGGTTCTCAGTGCTAGAATTTTTATTTGTGCTTTTGTTATATTTTCATATCTCTACCATTTGGTCTATCCTGCCTTTTTCTAATTTCTTGAACATGTGAAATTACCGTTCACTTTTAATATCCTTGTGTGCTTATTCTATCATCTGTTTCATTTCTTGGAAATTTTCAACTGAGTATTTTCTTCATCATGGGTCATATTTTCCTGCTTCTTTCATGTGCCTGGTAATACTTTATTGGTGCCAGACAACATGGATTTGATGTTATTTTGCATCCTAAAAATATTCTTGAGCTAAGTTACTTGGAAAGTTTGACCCTTTGAGTCTTGAATAAGGCAAGAATAAAACAGCACTTAGTCTAGGACTAATTTTGCTCCACTATGGATGCAAAGCCTCTCAGTATTTTAAGCAAATGGTCCATGAATTCTGTAGCCCAAGGACAGGCAAAACTAACCTTTGATAAGAGAAATTAGAATAGTGAATGACCGTAGGCTACAGATACAACAACTTTCTGCAGATTCTTTACATAAATACAGTCATAAAAATCTCATTAAGCTGAGTAAAATATGTGCATGCTACACTACGTAAATTTTAACCTGAATTTTTTTTTCAAAAAAAAAGTCATAATTAAGCCAGTGGCACACACCTGGAATTCCAGTACTCAGTAGGCTGAGGCAGGAAGATTGCTATGAATTTGAGGCCAGCCTGGACAACTGATTTCAAGTCCAGCCTGAGATACTGTCTCACCAAAAAATCAGGATTAGTATCAGAGAGAGAGAGAGAGAGATTTATACCAAAAATTCTACAGCAAAGATTATCAATTGATTTTTGTTATTTTCTGAATATCTTTCAGTGTTGGATTAGTCAGCTTTCTATCACTGCAAGAAACAATTCAATTTATCAACTTATAAAGAGAAAAAGTTTATTTCAACTCACAATGTCAGAGGTTCTATCCCAGGCTTGTGGGCTGATAACTTGTAGTCCTGTTTCCAGGGAAAGAGGGTGGTAATCATATCATGGTGGAGAATGTGATAGAGAAAAGGCGATGAATCACAGCCAGAAAGCCAACGAGAGACCAGGGTCCCACCATGCTTTTGGAGGGTGACCTCAATGACCTAACAGCCTCCGCTAGGCCTTGCTTCTTTAAAGTTTCTACCGCGTCCCATAGCAACACACTGGGCACCAAGCCTTACCACAGGAGCTACTAGGGACACTTAAGATCCAAACTGCAGCAAATTTTAACTAAATTTTTAATGTATGTATTCACCTTTTAAGAACGCATAATGCTAACATTTAATGAAACTCTTTTGGTGGGGTGATGATCTCCCACAGGGTTGTATGAAGGAAAAGAAACTGATACTGATATTGGACATTTGCCATGCATTGGGTCTTTTGAAAACTCACTGATTACCTTATTCTCTTTGAACAGTATGACAGTTCTATAAAGTACATGTCACATTGGCCAAAGAGAAATGGTGGTTCAGGCAGATTGCTGTCTGAGGTTTCCCAGCTTAATCTTAGGTCTTCCTGCTTCTGAAGTCCTCGTCTTGATTCTAAAGAAAGAATTAAGTCCTCAGGGATGGATTTTTGCAGTTCAAAGTAGTAAAGAATGCTTGGCAGGATGGACCAATCCCAGAAACAATCAACTGCTTACAAGTATAAGAATTGCCACACTGGACTCTAGTTAACGCCTAAAACAGCAAACCAAAGGGTTCCAATGTCAGGGTCACAAATCAAGTAGTTAATCCAAAACTCAGGAAAATCTGACCACAGACAAGGAAAGAAGTGGGTGGTTCACATAAAACCCAAAAGATCTAGGACCTCCATGGCAGCTGGTGGGAGAGGGAAGAAATGTGTTCCTTCCTTGTAACACAGGGAAGGCTATAAAACAAGGGTTATTTTGTGCCTGGATGGAGTAGCATCTCAGAAGCCAAGGATCAAGGCTGTCAGTTGCGGGAACAGCTGTGCTCCCTGTTTCAGCTTCTTCAGCACAGGCAAGCCCCACTCCCAGTTGGTCACCTATCTGGAGTGGATTGTAGAGAGCACATCAGTCAGGTCACCAGAGTGCAATGGGTCAGAACAGCTGCCCTGCGAGCATGCTCGGGTCAGATCTCGAGCCATGCCCTCTCACTCCAGAACCCTTGTTGGAGACAGCCTGTTTTTGAAGAGTTTCTTCACTATCCACAACCTGCCCTGAGTGCTGGGGTTTAGCAGGTTCTTTTGCTTTCCTTGGCATCTCCCAGCACAGACCACTGGATGAAACATTCGCAGATGGGCTAGTCTGGAATGGAGTCTATTATGGTTGATACATTGCATCAACTTTAGCAGTAGAAGTTAACTGAGAGACTCAGCAGGGAGCCAGGGTTCTTACTTGGTGAATAGCCTCATCCTGTGCAAAGGAGGGCAAGGACATTTTGTGAGTGCTACACCTGCCCTGGAGTGGGGGTGGCCTGGTACAACATAAGGGTAGAGAAGAGGCTTGCATTTTGCTCTCTTTTGCTCTGGCTGCTGCCTTGAAGTGTTGCCCCAGTGCCATGCCACCCTGCCTTGGAGTCAGCTGATGATGGACTGAAATCTCCAGAAACTTTAAGCTAAATAAACCTTTCCTTGCTTCACTTTGGCTGTCAGGTGTTTTGTCCCATCAACGATAGGAAAGTAACCAAGACAGAGTCTCTGACTCCCCCAAAGCTCCCCAGGGCCACCTGCAAGCAAAGGACTAAGACTTAAACCTAAAGCTCTGTTTGGAATTGGAGGGTTTGACAGATGAAGGGCCCCCATACGCCCTTACGTATCAGCTGGTGTGTGTGGTCACAAAGCTAGTATATGATTTTTATCAGACAACAGAAATCCAAGTTTGAAGAATGGGAATGAGAGGTGGCAGAGAGGAAGATCGTGGCCCTCACCTTCAGAAGGTTTCACTGTCCTTGCATCATATATAAAATGAGAACCAAGAACCAGAAGACATAGACTCCCCCTACCCCCACTCTTCCCTACATACTGTTTTTTTTTCTTTTTTTACAGTGTAGCTTGGCTGTGCCAAACGCTCTGCCAAAGGCCAGTCCCAGGCTCAGTGGGGACCTCTTGGTTTCCATAGCTCACTCACCTCTGAGACCTTTGGTTGGGTGGGATCGTGGGGGCACTAATTGCTGCTGTGTGATCCCTTCTAAAGAAAAAGCTGTCTGCTGGGAACTGGACTGAAACCAACACAGAGCCCGTGACTGCACACTGGCTAGGAAACCACCAGAAAGGCCTGGCCACAGTGGTTTTTAAACACATGCACACACTCCACCAACCTTCTCTCTTCCTGGAGCCAAGAGCACCCCAACAGTGGTGTGTGGTAAAGCACAGGCTGGTCTAGGAGAGTGTGCTCTCTGGGGGTCCTCAGGAGGACTTTGTAGCATATGGACTCCATCCCCAGCCTGCCTATCTCTAGCTTCCTAGCAGGAGCAAAGTGAAAATAGTAGAAGCAAAACACTACTTGAGCACTTACTATAGGTCAAGCGTGATCTTGGCATTCATCGTGAAATGTATCACTGATGGTCAAAACAGACCTGTGAGGTACGTGTTGTCCTTATTGTCATTTTGAGGAAACCCAGGCTTAGACAAGTTACATGTTTTCCAAAAGCCACATACTACACTGAATATTTAAACTTGATTTAAGTGGTAGAGGCAAAATTCAAGCTCTGATTTTTACGGATTGTCAATGTTGGGCTTTTCTTACCACAAGGAGAAATCATGCTGGCCCTCAGCAAGAAGCCTCAACACATTTCTGACATTTTACTTCCTTCAGGAAATATCTTTAAAAGCTTTTGTCTCAGTACATGTGTAGTTATTTATTTATGGATGTCATGCACCAGCTAGTATCTGGTAGCACTGATTGACACTATAGTACCAGAAGCACTGATCATCCTTACTCACCATGACTGTAAATCTATGCTCAACAGAGTCCTGAAAAATGTAGAAAATGCTTCGACCAAATCTTCTCTGATCCAATTAAATTATTGTTGATTTAATTCAATACATAGTTGTTGAATAATTTATTTTGGGGAATAGAAAAAGTAATACAATATTTTGTTTGTTTTCAAGTTCTTGAATTGTTCCTGTTGTCTACAGTCTGCAGTTTCCTCATAGGAAACATTTTAAGCTACTTACCCATTTTGCGACGGTTATAAGGTTATAATTACACAGTCTGGCTTATGAATCTATTGGTTGTGCATATGTAAATCTTAAAACACTATGAATGCTGAAGAGAAATCAGAAGCTCGCACAGAACCCCCTCACCGGCATGTGTAATTCCCACCGCCCTTCACACGACTTTGCATTTAAGCAAACTGACCTCAGCAAGTCTGGCTATGGACGCCAGGTTGATAAGTATATTCAACGTAAGTAAATAAAAATGCCTTTGCCCTTCGTACATTAAAACTCATTACTAAATACAGGTTCTAATGGCTTCCTCCCTTATCTGTTGCTTCATGGTGTAATTGCTGGAGGTGGTATTTCCATCTTTGAGACTCTTGGCCTACAGGAATGTCGCCGTGATATTGTAGAGGGGGACCTGCTCTGACACAGGGTCTAGGGACTGAAAGATAAAAGCAGACCAGTGGAGACAGGGTGTCAGTGGGTGTTTGCGGGGAATAGGAAGGTGCCTACTGTGGAACACCAGAGAAAACCCTGGGTAAGCAGAGAGCTTGGAGCCGAGGGACCAGCCTACCACAGGTCTGGGCCGAGCCCACAGACCCCCAGCCCAGGACAAAGCACTCTGCCTGCAGCAGCTCGATGCTCTAGATTTCATCCTTTGTGGCTCCAGGTCTCTCGTAATCCACGCTCTTCCATTCTTAAATACAAGAATAAGTGAAAACACGTTCTGCAGCACAAGGATCCCTTAAGGTTTGTTTTCCAAAATGGAAAATAAAGGCATTTCATCCCTTCCACGGATAAAAATAACTTGCCGTTGATTTTGAAATCCCTTTCATTTGTCTCCCACAGACCAGCCCTATACAATGGCACTTTGTGTATGAGCTTTCCTCTCGACAGGGCCAGCTAGGCCCTTCCCTCTGCCTGCCAACACGAGGAGGCAGGGAGGGCTTGGGCTTCATGGTGGGAGCGGACTCCGGGCAAGCCCCACGTTGCTGTTGGACATCATTCAGAAGTCCCAGCTTGGAGTGGGGAGCCCAGCAGGGAAAACAAACAGAGCGAGGAGTGGTGGAAAATGCTGAGTCCCAGAGCCGGTGGAACCACCCTCGCTTTTCTGCAGAGAGCCAGCCGTCCTGCCCACCTGCGGCTGCAGTAGCAGGCAGGGAGGCCTTGGCAGGGGCTGGGAGGCTGGGAACACATACTCCTCTCTCTCCAGACAGGCCCTTGGAGCCCTTGCCCTGAATACTGAGGCCTTTTCTTTGTCTGACAAATCCAGGAAAACACAACTCTCAAAGAAGGGAGAAAAACTTTCTCGAGCTACAGTTCGTATCTACCAGTGGTGACGAACCTATGGCATGTGTGCTATTTGTTTACATTTCAAAACAAATGATGTCAATATGTGAGTTCTTTCTAAACTAAAACCCCAGTATTCGGGTTTAATCGCAGTGTTGGCACTTTGTGATAAATAAATAGGTTTGGGGTTGCAGTTTGGGCACTCGTCTTTAAAAGATTTGCCATCACTGACAGCTCCCACTTACATCTACATAGTGCTCATCATGTGTCCAGCATCAACATAGATTAGTTGGCAGTCATCATATCAATCCTGTGAGGCTGATATTATCATCCCCATTTCACAGATGGAGAAATTGAGGCACAAAGAAGGTAATTTGACCAAGGTCACAGTTCACAGAAGATAGGGTTAGAATTTAAAACCATACAGTCGACCTTCAGTTCAAGTTCAAGTCACTTCTAATTCACACTCTTCAATGTGACTGCCTTTTTTCTTTGACTTGTCAAACTTCCTCTCTAGGAATACAAGACATGAGACACAAAAGGAGGGCACTCAAGATAGTGAATAAATACAGGGGTGTAAGATAACAATACAAAGATAGTAAGAAATCCTAAATTAGGGTTGGAAGATAAAATAGTATTGGTCAAGGAGATACTTGCTCTTCTCTATGCCCCTGGTGGGATTCTGGGGATAAAGCTCAGGGTTCACTTGGCAGTTGGACCCAGCATCTTAAGGGAAGCTCCAAGGAGCAGCAGCTGGAGCAGAGAAATGGACATCTTCTATTTTTGTTCCAGTTACAAGCCGGAGTGGAAACAGACCACCCAGGGCTCCTGGGAGAGATGAGCATCCTGACAAAAGAAAGTCATGCAGGGAGGCCTGGCGCTTCCTTTGTAAGCTGTATAGATCTTGTCATCAAAGGAAAGAGGGGAAGGAAAGAAGGAAGAGAGGAAAGATGCAAGTGGGAAGCAGGAAGACAGGGAAGAAAGATTTCTTGGTTGTGTTTAGAGACAAGTCTCCAACCCTCATTAGGTACATAGGATTGGCCCTGGGGTGAATAGACTGAAGTCCTACTCTTCTTGCCCATCACCAGTTAGCAATGTGATGTTACACAGGCCAACTCTTCTACCCTTGGACCTTTTCACTATACAATGAACATACTGGGCTTTATCTCCAA
Organism: Cuniculus paca; assembly: GCA_004365215.1. Classification (NCBI taxonomy): domain Eukaryota; kingdom Metazoa; phylum Chordata; class Mammalia; order Rodentia; family Cuniculidae; genus Cuniculus; species Cuniculus paca. Next base: position 424 of record RJWT010037132.1, on the reverse strand, counting down.
AGTTCTTGCCAATCTAAAATCCATGCTCTGGTGACACTGTGATCAAGGACAGGGACTGTCATCACCATTTTTGCATGTCACCCAATTCAGGCTCCAATCACAATGCCTTCCACATCCACATCAGCTGTCCACCTAGGCTGGAGATTCCACACCCTAAACACTTTTCTGAGGTGCCTAAGACATTTTCCTTGCAGGCATCTCTTCAGAGCAGATGAAAGTTTTCCAGCAGATCTTCCTACCTGCAGCTCTACAGTCCTTTCCTGCAGTCAAAATGATTTTTCAAGGCACAGGCCATGGGCCAGGTGTGGTGACATATGCCTGTAATCCCAGCCTTGGGAGCCAAAGGTAGAAAGGTTGCCAAGAGTTCAAGGCCAGCCTGGGCTACATAGTGAATTCAAGACCAGCCAGGGTTACATAGCAATAT
>RJWT010037131.1:0-13108 GCA_004365215.1 Cuniculus paca | reverse complement strand
TTAAAATCTTTCCTATCCTAGATGCTTCTCTAGTAAATTCTGTCAGACACTTAAAGAAACAATTCATCAGTCTGACATAACTTTTAAAGAGAATAGAAAAAGAGATAATTTCTCAACTAAGTTTTTTTTTTTTTTTTTTGCAGCACCAGGAATTGAACTCATGACCTCACACTTGCCAGGCAGGTGCTTAGGCCACTGAGCTATATCACCAGCCTTTGTCGTTTTGAGACAGGGTCTCACTATGCTGTTCAGGCTGGCCTTGAGCTCACTTTGCAGCCCAGGCTGGTCTCGAACTCACAAAGATCCTCCTGTCTCAGCCTCCCAAGTGCTGGGATTACAGGTGCGAGCCACCACGCCCGGTTTTCCCAACTAAGTTTTAAGACCCAACATAACTTTGATATCACACCAGACCAGAACATGCAAAAACATAGCAATGTACAGTACTTTTTCACATGAAAACACATGGAAAATTTTATAAATAAATAAAATCAAGAGCAGTGATAGATAAAAAGAATAATTCATGGCCAAATTCGGCTAGATTAAATGGAAGAGAAAGAAAGTTCCTTGCCATGTATTTTTTATTTAAGTATCTTTTAGGAAGATGTTGAGAAATTTCAAGAGGGGAAACATAGCTTCTGATTTGCATTTTAAAAAGAGTCTCAGGGTGACTACTGCAGGACCTAGTAGAAGGGGAATGGCTGCTAGGATCAGTCCAGCTCCACATGCCCTTTTCAGAGGTCCCTTTTGATCCAGTGCTGAAGGCTGAGTGCAGGAGGCCTCAGATAATGGAATGAACTCTGGAGGAGGCAGTCTGAGCCACACTCTGTCCTTGATTTCATTAGCACCAGAAAATCGTCAAGTTACCAGACCGGGTACAGTGTGCTCAGTGGAAATTCTTCTATGGAAGCATATTAATGGTGTTGACTGAATGACTGTCTCCAAACCAAAATGCAGGAAAAGTGTACACGCTAAAGTACCCGCCTATTTATTAGTTTGCTACAACTAGCTTTTCCTGTCCTTCATCAAGTCAAAACTAGCTGTTCCTAGGCTTTTTCTCTTCAAAACCAGTTATACCAGTTATGGTACTTCTCTCCTGCAGCTCGAGTTTCAAAGACTATTTTCCCACACTTGCAAATTTAGAAATCTACCTTGTTATAACCAGATGACATGGAAATTAGTAAGCGTGTAAGTCGAAGCTCAGACTCACCATGAACAGAGAAAAATGAACTAAAATGAACTATTGCTGCATCACTATCATATCAAGAGAGATTTAAATGTCAGAGAATGCCACTGTGGGAAGAAGAAAGAACTCGTACACTAAGACGAGATTGAACATTGGTCGGGCCATTCTGGCTTACATGTGCTAACACCTTTAGAGCTGAGATGTGCCTATTCATCAAGCCAGAAATTTCACTTCTGAGTAGAAACCGTGCAGTCTGCCAATCGTCTACAATGAAAAATCAAATTTTCTGTATTTTTTCCTATCAGTTAAGGATCGGTAGTTTTATAAAATATAATAAAAATGAGTTAATAAAATAAAAACTTTAAATAGACATAACATACATGCCTGAGGATTCTTTATTATTAATCCAATGCACATGAAAGCATTCTGTTGAATTGCTATTAACCCTTCACAATGTTTATGCTCAGCTTCTGTGATTAATTAGTTATGAATCAGTAATGGTTTATAGTCCTTGATCTGAGAAGCGCTGCTGCTGATACTGTCGGGCCCCGGGAACAGAGGGGAAAAGTGAGTGGCTGCACTGCTTCAGATGTGAAAAATACATTCCGAGGTGCTGTCACAGGAGAGAGTAGGCCATCGCCAGTCATACAGTGAAATGCAATATAACTATTAAAATGAGCATGCTGGACCTCACATATTAACAAGGGTAAATGCTGAAACCAAGACAAATGAAGGGTGCGATGCCATTTACGTGTTTCAAAGCTACTCAAAGCAACATTAAAGTCCTCTGTATCAGGTAAATGTACTAAAATTAATGAATGGATGATTATGCAACAACTTCAGGATAATTATTTTCCTCTGGGAAGTGTGAAAGGAAATATGGAATTAGGGAATATTGACTTTACCTGTAATGTTTTATTTATTTCTATAAAAATTGAAGTAGTGGCCAGGTGTGGTGGCTCACACCTGTAATCCTAGCACTTGGGAGGCTGAGACAGGAGGATCCTTCGAAACCAGCTTGGGCTACAAAGTGAACCCGAGACCAGCCTGAACTGCATAATGAGACCCTGTCTCAAAAAGACAAAAAAAACAAAAAAATTGAAGTAGCTATCACGTAATGCAAATATCTGTTACGTCACATACAGGTATAGGTTTGTCATGTTATTTCGTATTCTAAAAGTACGTTTAAGTTATTTCATAATTTTTAATTTAAAAAGACAATGGGGGCTTAGGGTAGAGCTCGGTGGTAGAATGCTTGGCTAGCACATGTGTCTTTGGCTTTGGTTCCCTACACCACAAAAACAACAACAACAAACACTGAAAACAGTTCAAGGAAACTGTCTCTCTCCTATGTGTGTGTGTTTCTTCTTCTTTTTTTTATTGAGATAGTGTCTCCCTGTGTAGTGCAGGCTGGCCTTGACCTTGCTATGTAGCTCAGGAACTTGAGGCGATCCTTTTACTCTTGTTGCTTTGCTGTCTTCTGCTGTCTGGTAGTATTGCCCCTGTGCTATGTGACTCTGCCTTGGAACCAGCTGAGTATGGACTGAAACCTCCACTAATTGTGAGCAAAATAAATCTTTTCATTTCTTATGGTTAATACATTGTGTCAACTTGAGAAGTTTAGAAGTTTAACTGAGAGACTCAGCAGGGAGGCAAGGTTCTTACTTTGTAAATATCCTCATCCTGTGCAAAGGAGGGCAAGGACATTTTGTGAGTGTTACACCCACCCTGAAGGTTTTTTTGGGGGGGCCTGTGTACAATATAAGGGAGGAGAAGGGGCTTGGGCTTTTGCTCTGGCGACTGCCTTGAAGTGTTGCCCCAATACCATGCCACCCTGCCTTGGAGCCAGCTGATTATGGACTGAAACCACCAAGAACTGTAAGCTAAATAAACCTTTCCTTGCTTCACTTTGGGTGTCAGGTGTTTGTCTCAGCAAGGAGAGAAAAGTAACCAAGACACAAGTGATGAAGAGTTCAGCCTTGTGCTGACTCTTCCTTGTCGACTAGTAGTCCATCTAGCAGGGATTGGTTGTGTCTTTCTGGGTTATTTTTTCCTGAAACTCCAGGTCACTGCATGCTTACATCATAAGGGCAGGGCCACTGTCAGACTTCAAAACACTTCAAAGAAAATTATAAGCTTTCATTTTTTCTCCACCTTTCTTTTCACAAAAGCTGTCGCACCACTGCGTGATCCAGCTCGGCCTTGGATTGTAATTATAGGCGTCGCCACTAGCATTCTTCCCAAAGAGAGGTGTGTTTAGCAGGGAGACGCTCACATGCAAAAGAGAAGACCGCCAGCGCAGGAGTGGTGATTGGACACGGATGGTCAAATATACAAAAACTACATGCTGAGTGTGGCGGGAGGTGGACCTAAACCATGGGCCTTTTTGTCTTACATTTTTAGAGTAGCAAAAAGTTTGGTGGAATTATTGAAGCCATTTTTTTGCCCTCTAAATGTATTTTATCTTTTATTCTACTTTATTTAAAGACCGGCATCTGTAACCTGCAGCTAGAATAATAGACAGAAACACTTATGAGTTTAAATTCTCTTTAGGGGAACTGGGCATAGGAGACGTAACAGGGCAGTAGTGAGTTCACTTGGAATCTTTTCCCACAGGCAGCTTTTGAGGTCTTGACATAGCCATGACCCAGGCATAGCTCCCTGGGGTGACAAAACTGAGAGGAGACTCAGAAATGAATATTTTAATAGCATTTGTTGAAGAACATGAGGACAAGTGCGTGAATGAGTGGGTGAGTAAATGAATGAATGAATGAATGAATGAATGAATGATTAATGACTGTTTCAGCTCATCCCTTCCCTCTTGCTCACCTGACCATCCCCACTGATAGTTGTTACTTCCATGATGATGAATGGCCTTCCTCAAACATGACGCTTCTTCCTGCGACTTCGGGATCGCTTATCTTCTTACACAGCCACCACCGCCCATCAAGTGTCGACTCAACCTGTACATCGCAGCTCAAGCGCCCACTGCTCCTTTCTCTAGCCCCACTCTATATATGCATCATAGTCCCAAACTCATGCCTTTGATGCTTGCTGAGAGGTAGGAACCTTTATATTTTAATCACTGCTACCTCGTTAACTGACTGTCTGACACATCTTTCAATAAGAAGTCACTGATTAATTTATATGCCACTTGATTCTTCCAGTACATTTCAAAACAAGCTATCATCAACTTCATTGTGGGCTGATCTCATCTATTATTCATTATTTATATGTTCTCTTTCCCCAGTGCATGGCAGCCCTTTACTCTATCTTGAACCATCCAGTAACAAGGTGAGTAAGACACAGTTCTAGGTGCTGGGGTTGAGAGGAAGGAAGGGAAAACACAGGAAGAATCCTACTGGGGTGACGTCATCAGGTCTACCTGGGGGAGAAATACAATGGTATACAGAGAACATTTCGAACTAGATAAGATCACTGTAATAATCCAGAAAATACTGTTACAGATCTTAATTTGGATCAGAGCCATAGGACTAGAGCTGGGGGATATATATTGCTGTATGTATTTGAGAGGTAGCACTTACAAGATTGAGTGGTTGACTGAGAATGATGCAAAGGATGGAAAGAACCTGTTTGACTTTTCTAAAGGTGGATGTGTATAATCTGAGAAACTCCCTATGTATTCTGATATAATCTCACATATGAGAATGACTGTTGAATACAATTCCATATTCACACTTGGGGCATGTGACTCTCCAGCTGAATTCTGCACTACTGGACACCAAGAATTGTCTGTTGCTCAAATCTATATCCTCAGTGCTTAGCACAGTCTGCATGAAGAAAGGTTTCAATGTTTTGAGTCACATGACCTCATTTGTCATCAATTTCATGAGGAAGTGCTTGTCCGAAATTTTTTATTTTCTGAGCTGGGCCTGGTGGTGCATGCCCGTAATCGCAGCACTCAGGAGGCTGAGGCAGGAGGCTCATTGTGAGTTCAAGACCAGACTGGGCTACAAAGTGAGCTCAAGGCCAGCTGAACAGCATAGTGAGACCCTGTCTTAAAAAGACAAGGGCCAGGGATTTAGCTCAGTGGCATAAGTGCCTTCCTGGCAAGCATGAGGTCATGAGTTTGATCCTTGGTGTGGAAAAAATAAAAATAAAATTTCATAACAAAATAATAGGAAAATAACAAGAGTTAGTACTTTGCATATTGTTATCTTTAAAGTAGTTACTCAGAGAAAATGGGCATAAAAAATTCTCCAAATGATATAAGCACAAACCTTTCAAATGAACTAAGAGAAACTAGCAGTGTAACTATCTTGTATTCTTGTTTCCTATTCTCTTTCATCCTTTCCCCTTTCCCCCACCCTAGCTTCTTTTTCCTTTTGAACAATTTCTTCCCATTTCACAATGTCGATTCTACCTTTTGGACCTCATTTACTCTTAGTTTTTCACACTGGGGAGACAATATGACATTTACACATACGAGTGTGATTTATTTGACTTATGAATATGGTCTCAAGTTGCACCCATTTGCCTATAAAGTCTCACGTTTATCCTTCTTTGTGGCTGAGTAGTATTCCATTGTATAAAAATACCACTTCTTTTTAGCCATTCCTCAGTTGATGGGCATTTGGGTTGTTTCCAAGATTTAGCTATTACAAATTGTACTGCTATAAACATGGGTGCACATATATCACTGTGGTATGATGTCTAATTCTTCTGAGAAGAGATCCAGAAGGGAAATAGCTGAGCTAAGTGAGACCTCTAATCTTACTTTTTTGAGGAATTTCCACACTGATTTGCAGTGGGTGCACCAGTTTACATTCCCAACAACAGTGAAGAAGGGTTCTTTCTTCCCCACAGCCTGTCTAGCATTTTTGTTGTTGTTGTTGTTGTTGTCTTTTTGCAGCACCAGGGATTGAACTCACGATCTTGTGCTTGCCAGGCAGGCACTTACGACACTGAGCTAAATCCCCAGCCTGTGTCTAGCATTTGTTATTGGTTGATTTCTTGATCCTGGCCATTCTTTCTGAAGTGAGATGGAATCTCAGTGTTGTTTTAATTTGCATATTTTGAATGACCTATGATTTTGAACATTTTTTCATATATTTATTTGCCAGTTGTATTTCTTCATTTGAGGAGTGTGTGCTCATCTCAGATGCCCACTTTTGGATTGAGCCTTTGAATTTGGGGGGTTCTGATTTTTTCAGTTTTTTATATGTTCTAGTTATAAGTCCTTTGTCTGAGGGACAACTGGCTAAATTTTTTTTCCCACTCTGTGGGTTTTCTTTTCACTCTGTTGGTGATTTCTTTTGTTGTGCAAAGGCTTTTTGATAAGGTAAAATCCTGGTTGTTGATTCTTTGAAGGATTTCCTGTGCAGTCTGGATTTTGTTCATGAACTCTTTGCCTACACCTATGTCTTCAAGATTTCTACTTATTTTCTCTTCCAGTAAATTTAGTGTTTCTGTTTTAATATTTAGATCATCGATCACTTCAATTGTAGTTTAGTGCATAGTGATAGACATGGGTCTAGTTTTAGTCTTCAGCAGGTGGAAAGCCAGTTTTTCCAGCACCACTTATTAAAGAGGCTATCTTTCTTCCAGTGAACTTGTTTGGCCCCTTTGTCAAAGATAAGGTGGCTGAGTGTGTTTGTAGTTGGGGCTGTATCTTCTAATCTATTCCATTGATCTTCAGGTCTGTTTTTTTGTAAGTACCATGCTGATTTTATCACTGCAGCTTTGTAGTATAATTTCAAGTCAGGCATTGTGATATCTCCTGCCTTGCCTTTGTTGCCCAGGATTGCCTTTGCTATTCTTGGTTTCTTTTCTTTCCAAAAGAAAAGAGAGGTATGCTAATGGCATTCTGATTGGGATTGTGTTAAATCTGTATAAGTTTTTGGAGTATGACCATTTTCACAATGTTGATTCTTCCTATCCAAGAGGATGGGATATCTTTCCATTTTCTTCAATCTTCCATCTTCTTCAATCTCTTTTTTGAGAGTACTGTAGTTTTTAATGTATATCTCTTTTATATCCTTTGTTAGATTGATTCCTAAGTATTTCATTTTTTGGATGCTATTGTGAAAGGTGTTATTTCCATAATTTTTCTCACAGTGAGTTTGTTCTTTGTGTACAGGAATGCTATTGATTTTTGAGTGTTGACTTTGTAGCCAGCTACAGGGCTGAGTTTGCTTATTAACTCTAGTAGTCTTTTGAAGGAGTTTTTGGGGTCTTCTATGTAGAGTATCATGTCATCTGCAAATAATGAGAATGCAACTTCTTCCTTTCCTTTCCTTATTCCTTTTATTTCTCTCTGTTGTCTAATTGCTCTGGCTAATGTTTCCAGAACTATATTGAATAGGAGTGGTGACTGGATATCCTTGTCTTGTTCCTGATTTTAGAGTGAAAGCTTTTCAGTTTTCGTCCATTTAGTATGATGCTGGCTGTTAGTTTGTCACAGATGGCTTTTATCAGATTGAGGTAGAGACCATCTATTTTGATTTTCTGTAGGTTTTTTTTTTAATCATGAATGAGTGTTGGACTTTATCAAAAGCTTTTTCTGCATCTATTGAGATGATCATGTGATTTTTGTCTTTGGCTCTGATGATGTGGTGGTTTGCATATGTTGAATCATCCTTGCATTCCTGGGATGAATCTCACTTGGTCATGGTGTATAGTCTTCTTGATGACTGGCTGCAGTCTGTTTGCTAGTATTTTATTGAGAATTTTTGCATCAATGTTCATTAGGAGATCAGCCTATAGTTCTCCTCTTTGGTTGGGTCTTTCTCTGGTTTTAGTATCACTGTAATACTAACCTCTAGGAATGAGTTAGGGAGAACGAGGAGTATTGTCATTAAATCTTCTCTAAATTTCTTGTAGAATTCAGTTATAAATCAATCAAGACCTGGGGTTTTCTTTGTTGGTAAGTTTTTAATTATGTCTTCAATTTCAGTAACCGATATTGCATTACTCAAAATTCTAATATCTTCTTGATTCAGCTTTGGTAATTCATATATATCTAGGAATCTGTTCATTTCTTCTGTGTTTTCCAGCCTACATGAGTAAAGACTTTTGAAGTAGATGTTTGTTATCTTCTGTATTTCCACAGGATCTGTAGTAGTTTCACCTTTTTCATTCCTCATTGCATGAATTTGAGATTTTTCTTTCCTTTTCTTGACAAGGGTGGCTAGGGGTTTATCAATTTTTTTTTATTCTTTCAAAGAACCAACTCTTCAATTCATTAATTCTTTGTATGTTTTCTTAGTCTCAGTTGCATTAATTTCTGCTCTGATCTTTATCATTTCTTCCCTTCTATGAGCTTTGGTCTTCACTTGCTCTTCTTTTTCTAGAAGCTTGAGTGCAGCATTAGGTTGCTTATTTGTGCTTGTTCTCTTTTCCTGATGTGAGAATTCATTGCTATATATTTCCCTCTTAGGACTGCTTTCATTGTGTCCTACAGGTTCTGATATGTTGTACAGGCATTTTCATTTAATTATAGATATTGTTTAACTTCTTCTTTAATTTCATTTGTAACTCATTGGTTGTTCAGGAGGGTGTTATTTAATTTCCACGTGCTTATGTAGTTTTTGCAGTTTCTTTTGTCATTAATTTCCAATTTCAGTGCACTATGGTCAGATAATATGCATGGGATAATTTCAATTTCTTTGAATTTACTTAAGCATGTTCTGTGGGCTAATATATGGTCCATTTTAGAGAATGTCCCATGGGAATGTGTATTTTGATGTTGTTGGATGGGACACTCTGTAAACAACTAGTAAGTCCATTTGTTCGCAAGTTTGATTCACTTGTTATTTCTTTGCTGACTTTGTCTAATCTATTTCTTTGTGACAATGGGGTATTAAGGTCCCCATTACAGTTGTGCTATTGCATATTTGGTTTTTCATGTCTATTAGTATTTGTCTTATATAGTTCTGTGCTCCTGTATTTGGCACATATATTTACGATTGTTATCTCCTCCTCTTGAATTTGTCCCCTAACAAGTATGTAGTGATCTTATCTCTTCTGATCATTCTTGGGGTGAAGTTCACATTGTCTGCAAACAGAATAGCAGTCCCTGCTTTTTTCCGGGTTCCTGTCACATGGAATATTGTTTTTCATCCTGTGACTTTCAGTCTGCGAGTTTCTTTTTCAGTTTCTTGTGTACAATACAGTGTTGAATCCTGTTTCTTGATCCATTCTGCCAATCTATTTCTTTTAATTGGTGAATTGAGGCCATTTACATTGATTGTGCTAACTGATATGTATTGGCTTAACTTTGTCATGTTATTTTCCTGTTGGTTTCCCCCTTGTTTAACTATTTGCCCTGCCTGGTGGTTTCCTTCTGTTGTTGTTCTGGGAATTGTGGTCATTTTTATCCCTTTCAGTACTCTTTCTAGGGTTGGTTTTGTGAACATGAGTTTCTTCATTTGTTCTTTGTCATGGAAGTATCTTATTTATCCATTAAATTTGAAAGACAGTTTTGCAGGATACATCAATCTAGGTTGAAAGTGGTTTTCTTTCAGGACTTGAAGTACTTCACTCCAAGCTTTTCTTGACTCGAGGGTTTGTGTTGAGAAACCAGCCATGATTCTACTGGGCTTTCCTTGATAGGTGATCTACTTCTTTCCTTTAACAGTTTTTAGTATTCTGTTTTTATGCTGAGTTTCTGGGATTTTGATTATTGTATGTCTTGTTGTGTGTGTCTTAGGGTCCTGCTGTGTGGCTGACATTCACTCAGTTGCTGGGTTCTGCAGTGTAGGGGAGGGACCAGTCACCTGAATTTCTCCTGCAGGCCTGTTGTGTGAGTCCTATATTCTTCCAAGGCTGACTAGCCCTGACCAAATCACTTAACTCAGAGTAATTTATTTCATTTTACAGTGTCCAAGTGACTGAAGTACTAGCAACATCACTTTTATTTTGCAGGTACAGAGACTGAGGCACAGAACTAGCCCTGTGAGTGAGGTAGGTCTCGCTGGAGGAACATGTTTAGATGTAATGCCATTTACCCTCCCAGAAATTATAGTCCCACTGGCTTAGTAGACATTTGCTGCCTTGAAAAATTGCCAATCTGGGTTTTTTAGACTAAGACTCAATTCAAGAAGTAGAGAGCTGACAGCTACTTTATGAGTACTCTTCACTATGTCCTCTTGATTCTCAGAGAAATGTGCCAGAAACAACGCAGGTTGGTGGCTTTACGAGACCTCTGCTGTGGGTCAGCACACGAGATGCGTATGGAACTCTTCCTGTGGAAGTGCACAGAGACTCGGTCCTGACACATGTCACAGTGGAGAGTGTGTCTTGGCAACTACACAAAATAAACCAGGTTCTGCCTGCTCTACCTTGAGATTTATGTTCAGTGATTTGATGCCATAATACTATGAAGTTAAGCATGTGTTTTCATTATTTCTTTCTTCCTTTTCTTTCTTTTTTTTTTTCAAGTTCTTTATGATGATGCTTGGGAGATTTTCTCTCTAGTCTCAATTACAGGAACAATATACTTGTTTTCATTTTGAAACATTATTTTGCTATAATAAAACATATAGTACAATTAGTAGTTCTTTTGTGTCTTAGCAATTAATGGCTCATATCTCAGATACACAGAACCTATAGCATGCAGTTTTTGACTTCTTTTCATCTCATTTTTCCACCTATTTTTCATTTGACTTCCTTTCTTCACTCTTTTATCCAAAATTTAATTTTCTTCATCATACTCATCCATAGAATCCATTTTACATCTTGTATGAAATAAAACAGGATGCAAATAAATAAATAAGATTGTTATTTTCCATATACTGAGTGTTAGTCATGATTCAAATCAGTAAAGACAGCAACAATGGAGAAAATGCATTTACTGCCAGTCTGTATTAAATTGGATTTATGTGCCAAACCCAGTTTACAAAGCTTTCCCAATATCATTTCCAGGCACATATATTACAGTAGCATTTGACAGTGTTCTTCCTCGCTCCCATTTCTACTTTCTGTCTCAAAAACAGCACTGTCTGTGTGTGGAATCTGAACAGGCAAAATTTTTCACTTCTTTTTTCTATGCAGATTGTCCAATCTGCTACAGACTGGGTGCAGGTATTTGTGATAACATTCATGATTCTCTTCGACTAAAGCCCATGATTATTCTAGATCATAGATTTATTTAAAGTTTTAAAAAGGTCCTACACACAGTACAGAGAAAGAAGAAAACCAAAATGCTACTCAAAATGCTTCCTTGAGACACATGTTTCAAGGCCCAAATAATCATCTTGGTCACACTCTTATACAATTATTTTTGGTTTAGCCTTTTAATTAAACTCATCCTTAATTGAAAAAGTCCTACTCCATCCTCTATCAGTTGTAAAGATGGAAGAAAGTTACTCATACTCCTCAAGATTTCAGTGACTGCTCTAGACTAAAATTTTATTAGCCAAAGGTATAAGGAATCTGTGTTTAGGTTTCCAAGAATTTATGAAGCATCTAACAATGTATGCAGAATTTTTAAGAGTAAAAAGATAGTCCCCAGCTTTCATTAGGTTCTCAGAAGAATCTGTCAGGTAAACAAGGACCAGTTGATGTAGAAGCTATTTAAGGAATGTCTATGTTTTCTTTGATGCTAGCGATGCCCTTAGCTCACTCTCTCTCTCTGTCTCTGTCTCTAGGACACTTTGGCATACACCCAACTCAATTCACTCAACATTTCTTATACTCCCTGGACCTGAACTCTTTAGTCCCTCTAAGGAAACAAGAATGATTCTGGTCTAGCCCAGGCCTTTGAGAAGTTACATCCTGGTGATGGAGACAGAGAGATGTGTATTAAATCTTAATTTACAAGAGAATCAGCCAGGTATCTTTTCCAGTTGCAGACTGAATAGAGTAATTGTGGAGTAGGTCCCAAAATTCTCCACTTCCACACAGAAAGAGTACTTGCTAGCAGTATCAAATGTTTTACATATGTGTCTCACTTTTAATGGAGGAAATACAAGGCTGGAAAGCTTGGATTTACTGAACAGGCCCATCTGGCTCTTAGCATGTGCTGTACAATGGAAGTCATCATTTATTTCATTGGTTCCCATAGTGTGCTTCACACTGGAATCAGCCGGGAATCATCGCTGATCCCAGTCCATACTTCTAGACATGCTTATTTAATTGGTGAGGGTATAACCTGCATAAGACATGGGATTTTTATAAGAAAAGTCTAACATGCAGCAAAATTTAGAGGCAAGTAGTTACCATCATTGTCTTCATGTCTCAAATCATCTAAAAGTGGCTGGCAAAGTAACAGTAGAAAATTTGCCTTTAATCTGAAGGGATCGTCAGAGGTTTTAAGTCACTGTCTGCCATTTTCAAGTCACTGTAGTTGCTCTGAGATTTTACTGTCATGGTTTCCTACTGTGAAAAAGGCCAGTAATCAAGCACAGTCAGCAAAAATAAATTCCTTAAGATAACATAAAATCTGTACCATGAGTTTAATCCTAAATAGCGAAGGTACAAAGAATAGTTCAAACTAGTATTAAAAACTGTTTTGTAAAAAAGAACAGATAATGAAAAAATTATAAAAATATGTAAGTGCCATATGAAAAGAATGATGAAACTTTACTAGATACATAATAGAAAATGAAAATTAATGGTAAAATACAGCATGATCCTGGATAGAAGAATTAGAGCTCTAAGGCAGTTACCCGGGTGCTATGTGAACCCCAGCTCTTGCACTGTTTAACATCTTGAACTTGGACCAGGGCTCATGGAGATACGGGAAGACACGCACACCCTTGGCCACCCCAGGGCAGAAGAATGTTTCTCGAAAGCCAACACAAATGTGGCCTCCACATGACCTGGAGCAACGATTCCCAGACTTTTACGAGCTAGTTGCCTGGTCGCCTTGCTAAGTGCAGATCCTGATTCATGGCAGGTGGGATTGGCCCGAGATTCTGCGCAAGCTCGTGGTGTGCTGGTGCTGCTGATCTCCATACCACA
>RJWT010037130.1:0-13120 GCA_004365215.1 Cuniculus paca | reverse complement strand
GTTTCAACTTCTAAATCTAGTTCCATGATCTGAAAAACACCTTCCCGTTTGTAACAAAGCTGTCATTTACCAAGTATTTGTTGCAAGCCAGACACTTTCTATACATTTTCTTTTCACCAAATCTTTATAGCAACATTTTCAAGTAAGTGTTGTGCGCCTCCTTTCATCAATGGGCAACTTTCCCGAGGTGACCCAGGGGCTATGTGGCAGTGGGGGCTGTCACACCATCTCTCAGGCTCTGTGCTTTTCACCTAGTTTGCAGTCACTGGTTGCGTGAGAGGATGCGTGGACAGTGCTGCCAGCCCACCTGCCAGCAGCCACGTGGACGGTGCTGCCAGCCCACCCGCCAGCAGCCATACCGTGGTGGGTCTCTGTGCAGCATGCAGGGTGGGAGGCAGAGGCTGTGTGGGGCAAACAGGTGGCCCGCTTTCTGCTCTGCCGGGTGTCTGGCCAGGGACTCACCGTGCTGCCCAGGTCACCCTGGGTCTCACCTGTGTATCCAGCATGACTGCCACGCTTGGGCAGAACTTGGACCAGCACCTTCTGCCATGCTGTCCTCGGAACACACCAGCAGGGGCAGGCATCCAGAGGTGGATCGCCTTGGCCCCTGCCCTCCCATCATGCATCATGAGCTGCTCCACAGCCCTTCATTCAAAGCAAAATTCACAAAACTGACAAATTCATCTGCTCATGTCAGGAGGCATCAGAGCCAATTACAGGATGGTCCCGGGAAGCAGACAGGGTCACTTTTCACAAAATGGGAAGAAGAAAAGGAAAATACTCTTGTCATTGAAAAGGACAAATACATTTTCCCCACAGTGGGCTCACCCCAGGAAAACAGAGATTCGTACTAATGCAGAGTTCCATTAGGATACTTTGCATAATTTCAAATCAAAACCTTACCCACCACCCACACAACCAAACTGTCACTAACCAGTTTGAGTTAGTGAATGGTAATTCCTACGAGTGATGTCTTCAGAATGACAGAAACTTGGGGGAACGGAGCGCAAAATCTGACACTCTCTTTAGAGAGCGCATAACTGCATACATTGCTTAAACTCACTTAGAATGGGGGTCGCGTGTGTGTGTGTGTGTGTGTGTGTGTGTGTGTGTGTGTTTTAGTTTGAAATCAAGCCTGACATGTTCTAGGGTGTGGTTATTCTGAGCTGTGTCTTGTGTGCACTCAAGTTCTGGAGTAAGAGAGGAAAAATGAGTTGTATTAAAGGAAGAGCAATTACAAAGTTTTTAGGCACAGACTCAAGGTCCCCCCACATCTCATACCAACTGCGGATGAAAATTAGAGAGACCAAAGTCCCACAAGGCAGCACTTCTCTGCCATCAACTGCAGGCCTGGGAGGGAGGAAACTCCATACCATGCCAAAGTTCAGTAATTTGCCAGAAGGGCTCACAGGGGCCATTATGCTGAGGATATGGTCACTGTGGGGAAAAGACACTGGTGATGCCCAGGCAGGGGGAGAAGCACATGGGACAGAGTCCGGGAAATGTACTGCACACAGGGCTTCCATGACACTTGCTTTGTGCCATCAGAGCGCACTTCTTTGCAGGCCTCAATCACTACCAGCTGCGCAGAAAGTACCAGCCAGCAACACCCAGCAGGGAAGCTTTCCTGCTCAGGGCCCCGCTGACTAGGGCTGCACCATGATCCAAGGTCCAAGCGCTGATCTGTCTCCTAGTGCAACCCCGAGCCCCAGTTGCATAGCTGGTCATTCTGGCCTGGCTGACCCCAACCCTAAACACAGCAGTAGACATGGACAAACATCAGACCTTTGGGAGCCAAGATTAAATTCTTCATAGCCGGGTGCTTGCACAGCTCCCACAACAAAGGTCAAGTTGGTAAGGAGGAGAGCCATGTTCACCTCTTTGCAAATGCCTCATTCCATTCTCGCAAACAGCCAAGGAGGCAGATCCACTCAGGAGCACTGAGGGTCACCTGAGACCACGCTATGCACCTTTGTGCCACAGTGCGTGAAGAGCCAGGGAGACAGCACGGCCCAGTGGCTTTGGAGCAGGGCCCGAAGGAAGTGTGGCTTCGTGATCCGGGGAACCACAGCAGGCAGCATCCAGCTGGTGGGCTCGCTGAGCAAACCCAAAGGAAGGGGCTCCGGAAATGGGTAACCGCAGAAGATGAAGCAGTTACAAGACTAAAGGGGCAGCTCAATGAGCGGCACGAACCGCACGGCACTGGATAGGAGTATGCGCCCGGGACAGGGGCTTTGATTCTAAGTCAGCGATCTTTATGAGGGTCTCTGTCTGCAAATCTGGCCTGGCGACTGATGTGGTTTGGGTCTCATGGGACAACACAGCACCCGAGGACTTCGGAGTCCCTCTCGCAGTGGGTGGTGGCAGGATTGTGCCATCGAGCAGGTTTGCTCTTTCGTGGGGTCTCCTGTCCAGGAGTAGCAAGTGAGGCTGTGACCCACAGAGCTGGTGTTAAATTCGGAGTGGGATTTCTTTCATGTCACCCTTAGACCTCATGCTCTGCCCTCCCGAGAGGTGGAAGAGCCCACAGATGTGGGTGTTGACCAACCCAGCTTAGCAGCTGGCACATGGATTCTGTGTGTGTTAAACACCCTAAAATTGTTTGTCTATTTATCCTGACTTTATGGCCATTTTTGTATGACTTTACCTTTTGTATCAACGTAAAGAAGGGTATGTCAATAGTTGTGTTTTCTCTCCTAAGATGCATCAGAACCACAGGGATTATAGACATTGTGGAGATGTATAAAATAAAAATTTGCTAAATAAAATCATATATTTTCATAAAAGATGACAGTTCAAAAAATACAGGGAATGAAGATTTCTCAGTATGAATGATTTGTCTATGCTGAAATATTTGCCGCAGAATGAGCAGTAGACTGAGTTCATGATTGGAGATAGAATATTTTCAACATCAGTGCCTAAAATGTAACTTTGAAAGAAAGAAATTTACTGTCAGAAATCTATCCCATATGCAATCGTATCTGTGTATGTAAGACTTCTTCTTTCTATCATTATGTGGATAAGTTGTGGGTTATCACAACCCTAATAATGTGCATCATTTAAAATAAGTAAATTAGAGGGCTGGGGATCTAGCTCAGTGGCCTAAGCGCCTGCCTGGCAAGCGCAAGGTCATGAGTTCAATCCCCGGTGCCGCAAAAAATAAATAAATAAATAAATAAATAAATAAATAAAATAAGTAAATTAGTTCTATACAAAACAACAAGGTTATATTTCTAGGACGATGTCAGGTACAAAGGACCCTTATAAATGGCATGTACAATATATACAGTAAATCATTATATAAATGTTAAAAGCACAGCAAAGAAAGTCAGATGCTGTTTGGGATGCATCCATACAGAGAAAATGTGCAACAAAAAAGTAACCCAGTGTGAAGGCCCAGGGTCCACTCAAAACTCAGGATATGAGTCTGGGTCTACAGCCGTCTCAAGACTGGAATCTGGTGGGGGAGGGGGCTGAAAGAGAAGCTGGCTGGGCAGAGGGAGTTTCAGTTTCATCTGCACTGTTTTTTCAAAAAAAAAATCTGAAACAAATGCCACAAAATGTGAACGTTAATTAAATCAAAGCAGAATTTCCAATCTTTTTCTATTTAATCATACTGATAATAAAGAATTATACACTGAGTGCATGTAAATGCCAAACCATAATTTTAAATTTTCCACTCGTGGATTTTGTTGCTTCCCAGCTAATTAAGAAGAGTCAGGGGGATTTCAAAGCTCTAGCACATCGCCGATGTGTGCTGATGTTTCCCTTGGCTGGCCCCGTTTCCCGACGCGGAGAAGCCGTCACTGCAGGGACTCTGGGGAACACATTTCCACTGTTCTAGCAAAAGTTGTACTGATTATGATCCGTGAGTGTCAGTGGGAGTCAGTAGACACAGCCCCACGCAGTCCTTCTAAGTGTTGCCTTTTTTAATCAAAAATAAAAATCACTCTCTCGACTTCCTGAATAATCCACCCAGTGTATGCACTGTGTATTTCCAGGCACTTCCGATTAAAAATACATTTATTTAGGGTGTTTCAGTTCTTCAGTAGACCAGCAAGGTGACTCATCACTCCTCCACACCCGGCTGGTGAACCGCATTTGGAGATGTCTTTGCTGTGACCAACTCCTTGTCCTGCAGACATGTGACTGGTGTGCTCAGAACTCGGCAATTCTCCATTCATTGTGCGGATTAACTGGAACGGTCACCACAGTGACCTGTGACTTCAGAAGTGCCGCAGAGGTTAAATATGCTGGTGACTCTTTTATGCCCTACCTACAATGTATTATATGTAAAATAGCAACAGGTTAAACTTGTCAATTGTCTATATTTTAACTAGAAAATAATTTCATTGGCTGGGGCATGAATGTTTTAGTAGATATATTTCAGGTACTTCAATTCCAATGTAACGTTTCTGAGATTATCGAATGTGAAGTTTATCCATACTTTTTAAATCATGTATTGCTTATCGTGCACTGTTGGGCCTTAGAGTTAAAGTGAGGACCAAGACAACGGCACTGTTCAAACTGTTAACAGTAACAGAGATGAGAAAACAGCTCTGTCAGTGTGGGCGCTGCCCAGTCGGCATGGTTGGAACAAGGGGTCCTTTCTGGGGCAGTGTGTGCTGAGGCTGCATTTAGGATCTGGAGAAGTGGGCCAGCAGAGGAAGGGGTGTGTGGAAAGGCTGGGGACCAGAGAGTGCATATTTTGGGCCAAATGGTGAGGCTGTTTCCTTGGTTGAAGAGTCCCCACTCTGTAGCTGGATCTCCTCAGAATCCCTTGTCCAAGCAGCTGGGCAGTGACACAATGCTGGACATCAGCCATGTTTAGTCCTAGACATGATCGTCTGCTCAGTGTCCAGCCCCCACCATCGATTCAAATTTCTAATTAAATTTCCAAGACATTTCGATTCTCAGAAGCTCCCCAGAAGATGCGACTCCTCGGCCGGCTGCAGCGGCTCCTGGACAATCCGGCACTGCGGGCACCACCCACCTGGTGCAGCAGAGGCGCGCATGGGCATCGCAGCCACAGGACAGGCCGTCTCTGCCTTGGGGAGGCTCTGACATCCTCAGAAAGAGAGCACCTCTCCCGCTCCCGTCATCCCCTCACTCGGCATCTGAACGCTGACCTGACCCTGTCAGCGAGGTGCTGCTGCCGCCCAAGGCTCTCGGGATGGCAAGAGCTGTTGTTCTCGGTTCATAACTGCAGTCCTGATGGACGCTCCAAACAGCAGAGCCCCGCAGTGGAAAGGGGGGCGTCAAACAGAAGAGCAGGGAATGGATCTGAAAACTGCCTACACGGTGTCACCATGGGGTGTACAGGTCACTCAGGCAGAAAGTCTTGTAGCGTTGGACCACAGCCCTTGACAAGTGTGACATCCGCGACTCGGCAGGACTCAGGCCTGGCTCCCCGAGGTCCAGGGGCCCTTCCTGCCCTCCTCACCTTCAACCAGCCACCCAAAGCTCTGAGGAGCCCCATGTCACTGGGGAGCTTGTGCTCCCCCAGGACAGGACAGTCACCTCCTGTGGCGGTCACCAGGAAGAGGCCAACAGTGGCACTCAGGCATCCGGACTTCTGAGAGCATCCAGGGAAAGCAGCAGCAATGACACCTGGAGCACTTCCTTCCACGAGGGCCCACTCTCATTAATTACCGTCAGCCGGGCCTGGTGGCACCTGCCTGTCTTCCCAGCACTCGGCAGGCTAAGCCAGGAGGATCACCATGAGTTCAGGGCCAGCCTATGCGACAGAGTAAGACCTTGTCTCAGAAAAAAAAAAAAGTTAAAAAACTAAATATTTGGTAAAGTTATAGTAGAGAGTATGATGTTACAGCATGTCAGCATTCTAAAGTCCCCAGAACCTCACCATTCTTTTTAACTTTGTTTCACAGGAGAAGAAAACCTCCTGGCAATTCTGCGACGAAGATGGTGGAAGTACATGATCCTGGGCCTCATCGACCTGGAGGCCAACTACCTGGTGGTGAAGGCCTACCAGTACACCACGCTGACCAGTGTCCAGGTACATGCCCGGCTGCTGCTCCTGGACAGGGTCTTCTGGGGTCCCATTGCTATGCTGGGAGTCTTGCAATAGGAGATAGATGGGCTGGGTAAAATTTAACTGGAGCTTCATGTCTTTCTCATTAAGTTTTCTTCTTCAAGTGTAATTGGGCAACTTTTCCCCCTTTGTTCTGAATATGCCATGACAATCATCAATAATGTAGGAAAATAATTTATGGCTTTGAATGTTGCCAACTAATCTCGTGTCAGCAGAATTATTAAGTGTAAACATAAATCTATTTTTATCACAACTTAACTTTTTAGAATGTTAATAGACTAAGTAATCAACCTGCTTAATAATCTTTTCTTTTAGCTTATTTTTAATATGCAAAATTTAGAATCTGAAGGAAAAGATGAGGGATGCAGATAAAATTCCTAAAATGCATTATGCATGAAGATAGCTACTGAGTTCTATCTTCTCCTCTCCTCCTCTTCTTCCCTCTCCCTCTCCCTCTCCCCCTCTCTCTCTCTCTCTCTCACACACACACACACACATACACACGAAGACAGGTACACACACTCATATACACACAATTGCAAGTTTAATCTAATTTTTCAAGATTGCCAGGGATGTATTCTTCATTGCACTGTAAATGTTAAGCTTGACTATGTTTATTTGTATGTATTACCCTCACTTTTCTTTGTAGGGAAATATGATGAAGTTCATGGTCATTCCAAGAAAAAAATAAAACATTCTAGAAAAAAATAAAACATGATTCACATATTAGATGTAGCTTACATTTGATATTTCAACAAGATTTCTGCCATCCTGTTAATTTTCCTGGGAATGACAATAGTAAAAACGGATGAACAAGCTAACCACGCACCTAGATGTAGAGCTCATGGGTCAGGTGCTGCAATCCTGATTTAACTTCACCGCCATCTGATTTGCAAGCAAGCTTCAAAGCCGAGGTCTCGGCCTGCGGTTCCTGCTGTCCGGGCACGTTTGCCGTCAGATGTGTTACAGTGACTAAAAGGTCACCGGCTCAGGGCTCTGGTTCCGGGGCTGGGGCACTCGGCACCAGGGGCTGGTGGGCCTTCTCGCCCTGTCCTTCCCGCGGAGGGGAAAGCGGCAGGCGAGAGGAGCACGCCCTGCACCGGGCGGGCCCTGCACGACATTGCCTGCGTCCACCAGCGGAGCCCTGGCAAGGGCAGCGACCCAGCCTGTGCTCAGGGGAGGGCGAGTGACCCTGAAGTCCACACCTGCCCTTCGCACGCAGAGCCTCAAGCACCTGCAGGTCTGGGGCTCTGGACCCCACACCAGCTGGGACTGTGGGCCAGCAGTGAGGACCCTGACTTGGGCTCAGCTGCAGTGGGAATCTGGACTCCTCTAGGGGTGCGCAGGGCCTCGGGCCCAGACTCTTTCCTCCAGTTTTAAGGGTCCTACGCATCCCAAGGTTGGCTTGCTTATTTCTACTTTTTTCTTTTTCATCTCTTCCTCTATGGAAAAGAAATTTCCCAAATGCCCCATGCATGATATGTAACATTCCTTTTGGTTAAAAAAACGTTTGGACTTGCCCATTTGTGTTATCTCTTTACATATCATCCATGGTTCTTGGTAAGATTTTAAGATCTTAAAAGCAAGAATTAGGACTTCTTCAAAATAATTTATAAATCATCCTGATACAGCATCGTGCATAAATTAGCACCAAGACATAAATACATCAAATATAAATATGGTTAACCCCTCACCGAAGAGTCCCTTATTTACATTCACTTTATCTTTTTCTTAAAGATCTCACTGCATTTCAAAGAAAGCACACAGACAGTTGCAAACTGCAAAGGGAGAAGAATCAAGCTCTTGTCTCTTCAGTAGCAATGACTGTCTTGTGTCTCTGTGTTCACACTTCCTTACACTAAAACTCTAAGATATAAAAACCTGTCAGACAAACCACAGTTACATGAACGCTTTACACACTGTACATCAGTCAGATGGGTTTCCAGCATTAGGTACATTTACCACGAATTTATACTTTAAAGCCTTTTAAATATTTTCAATGATAAATATGCTGAGAAAAATTCTGGAAGCCAAAGCCTGGGGAGCGCTCCTTTTGTATAAATTAACACCATCGCTTCGGTACAATCAGTAACCTGGAGTTGCCCTGGGAAAGCAGCTTTCTCTGCCCACATCTCTTTTCCTGTGTCTTGTCTTTCTTCAGTTAGAAACAAGGTGTAAAAATGAGCTATCTTAATGCCGCGGCCCGTGAACACCTCATGTGTTACACATATGTATACACAGACACACACCCCACACTGCATTTTCCTCCTGGGCAGCTTCAGTCAAGCTTTCGTAGGACAGGGAGCCTCCTTCTCCCTGTGCTGCACTGAAGTCGCACTCAAGGCCCTTTGCACACTCAGAATGCTTGCAGACCTGATGCGAGAAAGCCTGCCCGAGACACCTTTGAAGATGAGGGACTCTTTTGGTTCTGATAACTGGGGCATCTGGAAAAAGGACTGTCAGCCTACAGGATCGTGGGAGTCACCGGGGGCTCAGTTTCCATCTTTACTCTAAAGTGAGCCTCTCCGCTGGTCACAGATGACTGCTCGCCTCTTCCTTCCTGACCAGTGACAGGCAGAAAAGGTGGTGGACCACACCACTGAGCAAGAGTCCAGAGCTTTGTTCTGATTGGACCATGCTACTTGCTAGAGGAGTGCTGTGCGTTCATTGGCTTAGATCTGGGCTCTCTAAGCCAATACAGAGCGAGATTTCTCTCCTTGCTTACAATCTACCACTGACATTTGGAGTGGGGCAGCGCCCAGTCCCAGAGTCAGGAGGGAACCGGGGCTGGCCACTCACAAATCTGTCACCCCGGAGGGGAAGGTGAGGCAGGTGGGTGTCTCCACGCCTCACTCCCACAGACCCTGCAAGGAGAGCAGCTTTCTCTCTAGCTCATGCTCTAGCAGGGCTGTGGCTCTTTCCACCGTCTCTTACTTGGGAATAACATTCACACGTGTCCGTCTCCTCACCAAGCTGCGAGCTCTGGAACAGCAAGGACAGTGACTTGTCCACCTCGGAACCTTGGGCGCTCTTAGAGACCCCAGCAAACCCTCGATGGTGACTGTCCAAGGAGACTGGCTGTGTGGCTGCAGATAGATGTCCAGAAGAACCCGTGTCCGAGAGTCACAGAACTGGTCTGAGAGCCGAGAGGGAAACCCGTACACTGGGAGGGGAAGACAAGAAGTGATTTCCCCCCGGGGAAATATATTTGATTTTCTCTTTATATTTCTTTCTCTTTTATTATGTTGAGCATTGAAAACAATGACTTTCTGGTTTCTTAACTTCTATGACTTTTTTCCAAAACAGTTTCCCAGTTTGTGTGTATGTGGGGACAGTCGCAGGCTGTTCCTAGCATCGCCTCCGAGCCTCAGGCATCTCTCAGCGCCCATGTGCCTCTCCAGTCACTGTCCACCCCACCATCCTGCTGGCCCTCCCTGAGTAGCTTTTGGGCACCCTGTTTAATGCCACAGTCTAGGAAAATGTTGTTTTAACTCTATAGTATGACATAAAAAAATGAAATTCCAGTGACTCATCGATGGATCTTCACTGTAATTACTGAACAGGAACAAAGGGACGTAAAGGAGCAAGCTGACCCTAACAGTTCTGGAACCATTATGCCGCTTCAATAAATAAATCTATTAAATAATAATAAATGGTCCATGTGCTCTGGAAATCACATCTGTATTGCTTTTCAGTGATTTTATTCCATTTACTCATTGCAAATTGGCAAAACTAATGAGAACCAATGCCGATTGTCCCTCCTTCCTTGGGGTATGCACCGAGCGCATATCGGGTACTGTAACCAGACTGATCAGTGGGTGGAATCCCCTCAACGCATGCTCGGAACTGCACCACTTGCTGAAGATGCTGCAGGGTAACGACCCAGCCTCACACTCCGGGGACACGTGGACCGGTAGAGAGACAAGGGGTACAGTGAAGGACAGGAGGCTGTGCACCTCAATGGGCCAGATTGCAAATGGGACAGTTCTCCAAGGAGGCAGGCACAGTGGTTATTTGCATAGTGAAGAGAGTGTCCATCAGGGCCTCTGGATAAAATGTGGGGGACAGAGAACGTGGGGTAACTTCGCCCACGGAGTCAGCAGCGTGAAGAATCTGTAGCAGGAGAGTGAAATTCCTGTTCAAGCCAGAGTCACTGAAACCAGCACCCTGGACTCCTTGTTCAGGACGCTGTATTAGGTGACAGTCACACTTGCAAGCCTCGGTGGATCCACCAGACAACCCCCGATGTACTGTTCCCATCAAGGGTGCACGTTCCGAAGCTCTGCACAGTTCCAGTGGAATCTTTGTCAAAACCTAACATAACCCGGGCTTTGGGGAAGATCTTCCTGAAGATGCAGCTTGGGGCTGAGATCCAGGAGGGGAGTTGGGATGGAAAGTGATCCGGCAAGAAGCAGACACAGCCAGACCCTGGGATGAGTGGGCCAAGGCAAGGACGAGGCCCTGACCAGGCTGCACAGCTGGGCAAGGAGACTGAGAGACCAGAGTTCAAGACGGGTGGGAGGGAAGCAAGTGCTGGCACCGTGGGGCATCAAAGGGAAGGTGCTCAATGGGGATGGGACAGGTTTGGTTTCAGAGATGACACTGCCTCAGGGTGGGGAACAAGGGAAGGACGGCGGGGCAGCAAGTCGAGGTGGGGCCACACCGCAGGTCTCCAGTGCCAAGGCCAGGGTGTGACTGAATGTTCCAGGTGACGGTGAGCCTGAGGGCTCGAGGCTGAGGACCAGATGCGGCCGGAGTGCCTGAACACACGTGCTTGGTAAGAGGCCTTCAGCCCTCATCGTGACAGCACGGACCAAGGCTCGGCAACAGAACGCAGAGCAGACAGACGCGGAGCCGCTGCCCGCTCTGCCCTCTTACCCGCGCGTGCGTTCATTTGCCAGTCTCGTGGTTAACTGCCACGATGAGATGCAAAGTGTGCGAGGGAAACATATTTTTGAAGTGATTATTTACTCACAGGAAATTTTAAAAACTGCATCCCGTCCTTGGAACTCTTCACACAGCTTTCCCCAGTAGTGACATTTTCTGTGGCTTTGTTATTAATGTCAAATCCAGGGCATTGACACGACCCAGTGTTGTTAGCGAGACTATAGGCCTTCGTCATGGATTGTTTTCATCCATTTGGGCGTTCATGCCTGTCTACATGTGTCTGCATGTGTCTGCATGTGTCTGTGTGTGTCTCTACATGTGTCTCTGTGTGTCCACATGTGTCTCTGTGTGTGTCCGCGTGTGTCTGCATGTGTCTGTGTGTCCACATGTTCGCATGTGTCTGCGTGAGTCTGTGTCCACATGTGTCTCTGTGTGTGTCTGTGTGTGTCCGCCTGTGTCTATGTGTGTGTCTGTGTATCTCCGCGTGTCTGTGTGTGTCTCTCTGTGTGTTCACATGTGCCTGTGTGTGTGTCTCTGTGTCTCCGCATGTGTGTCTGTCTGTCTGAGTGTTTACATGTGTCTCTGTGTGTGTGTCTGCGCAGGTGTCTGCATGTCTCTGCATGTGTCTCTGCATGTGTCTGTGTGTCTGCGTGTGTGTCTGTGTTTCTGTGTGTGTCTGTGTGTCTCTGCATGTATGTCTGTGTGTGTATCTCTGTGTGTCCGTGTGTGCGTCTGCATGTGTTTGCATGTGTCTGTGTGTCTGTGTGTCTCTGCATGTCTGCATGTTTCTCTGAGTGTCTCTGTGTGTCTGCATGTGTCTGTGTGTGTCCATGTGTGTCCGTGTGTGTGTCTGTGTCTCTGCATGTCTGCATGTGTCTCTGTGTCTCTGTGCGTCTCTGTGTGTCTGCATGTGTCTCTGTGCATGTGTCTGTGTGTGTATCTCTGTGTCTGTGTGTGTTTGCGTGTGTCTCTGTGTGTCTGTGTAAGTGTCTGCATGTCTCTGTGTATGTCTGCATGTGTCTCTGTGTGTCTCTGTGTGTGTCTGCATGTTTCTGTGTGTGTGTCTGTGTGTGTGTGTTTGCATGTGTCTCTGTGCCTCTGTGTTTGTCTGCATGTGTCTGTGTATGTCTCTGTATTTGTGTGGTTCTCCACAATGTGAGCCCATGTAACCACATCAGTCAGGTTACAGTATTTGATGTTATGTTATTTTTTACTTTAGCCATTCTAAAAAGGGTATAGTAATATATCATTGCAGTTCTAATTTGCATTTCTCTAATGACCAATAAAGTCTACCTTTGTGTAGAAAATATATTTTTTAACTTTGCCTTTGTAATTAGAAGATAAAGAAAATTAAACAGCAAGAAGATAACTTCAGTATGGGGAAAAGGTGATAGAAGAGGCACTGAAGTAAAGAATCTCAGCTGTCTCCTCATTAGAAAGTGAAAAGAAAGAGAGTAGCACCATCACGCTGGGTCCATAAGGACTTTATTCTGAAGGCACATTTGTGAGTTTTTATCTCCTGACATGTAGAGAGTGAATGGGCTGTGGCTGTGACTTCAAGACAGATTAGCAGTGACTTTGGATACATCGTAACTGCTTTGCTATTTTTATAACTGTGCTGTATGAACCATTTCACACCAGCTTTATGACTTCTTGTCCAAAGATTATTCAGCTTTTCTCAGCTGTTTAGAACTAAAATGCAAACAGATTAAACTAGCGCTGCTGGGAAAGAAGAGCGCGGCCTCCTCACACCCTGCAGTTGGGCGATCACAATTAACCCACACTGAAGCCAACTCGGCCGCTCTCGCTGACCGCCCAGGGTCTGTGCCACTGACGCCAGCTCTGCTGCACCCCACATTTCCCTGGGAACTATACTTTCCTCTCTATTAGTTCACTTTCTACATGTTCCAATGCCGGACCCTGGGAGTTTAATGACTTCTCAAGGATATTGTTA
Organism: Cuniculus paca; assembly: GCA_004365215.1. Classification (NCBI taxonomy): domain Eukaryota; kingdom Metazoa; phylum Chordata; class Mammalia; order Rodentia; family Cuniculidae; genus Cuniculus; species Cuniculus paca. The sequence goes on along the minus strand of RJWT010037130.1, from coordinate 227 downwards.
GAGTACAAGGCAAAGCTTTTAAATCTAGACAAAATTCCTAGCCCTGAAGGGAACATGGTATTCTGGGTCTCCTTCCGATTGCTTAGGTTCAGACACCCCATTTCTGTGCTTGCAAAAATAACTTAACTACATAGCAGCTTGAATCTGAACGTCCAGCCAGGTTTTGTGTCACGCTGTGTGCTGACCTGAGTTGCAACCCTGCCACACCCCCGGAGGAGCACCCTGAG
>RJWT010037129.1:0-13121 GCA_004365215.1 Cuniculus paca | reverse complement strand
TTTCTCCTGTTCTGTACTCCTGAGCAACCATATTAAGAAGGTGTAAAAAGTGAAGGCCTCAGACCTTCTCTAAGTAGTGGGGAAATGAAAGAGATCTGAGCTGGCATGGTGTTTTAGGCTACATTTTGGAACTAGTATCTAGGCCATAGGTTCTCTGTGTTCCTGAGGGAGCACCCTCAGGGTTAAAGGTTTTTGAGTTTGGACACTCACTAAACTTTCAATTAATTCCAGATCACTACTTCCTTCCCAGACAGCAATGCATATTTTCTTCAAAACTGATTTTGAAGATGGGGAGCAATGGGAAGGGTTTAAAACCTGTAAGTTTTTTAAATTTTATTTTTGTATTTTATAAAGGGGCTTTTAGGATAGTTTTGTTTGAGTTTAATAAAAAGAAATATAGAATAGTAATGCCATTAACCATTAAGTGGTGGAAAGCAAGGTATAGAAATGTCTTTAGGAAAGTGGCTCTCTAGAGTCACTGTCAGTTAGCACAATTAAAATCAGTGAATTGGTAAACAAGTGTTTTGGAGACCTGTCAAGGAGTAATAAAAATCTGATTCTAGTCTCCAATAAAAAATGTTTATTTTAATTAGGGCAGGTTACCTGCTGTAACAGACAAACACCACAATTTCAGCGGCTTTCATGAGAAGCATTTGTTCCATTTTGTGTAATTAATAGTTCACTGTAGATTTTACTGGTTAAGAGCCAAAGGGTGGAAGGTGAATTTGCCCCATTCTTATTTACAGAGCAAGGCTCAGTGGCTAGGACATCCTGAATGTAGGCCTTCCAAGGATGTCCTGGAAACCAACGTAAACCAACAGATGAGAAAAGAAAGAGGGCATAGAAGGCATCTCCTCTGACATATCTGCTCTGTTCCTCTCCCTCTGATGAGGGCTCACACAGGGCTCACCCAAGGGACGAGGAGCTGAGAATACAGTCACAGTCCCGGAACCCACCTCCTGGCCCAGACTCTCCACTCTGCAAGTGGGAACTTGAACCCCCTCAGGGACAGTTAGGCAACTCTGTTATGAGGAGAACCGGGAAAAATGTTGAAATAGAGGAAGCAATGAAGTTGAGTTTAAAAAGTCTTTTTTGAGTTCTGACTCTGCCATCCATTAGTTGAATGATTTAGTCTCTTTGATCAACAGTTTCTTCATCTACAAAGTCAAGTTCAAAATAACAGCTCATAGGGTTGCAGTGAGGACTAAATATAACACTAAACATGAGCTTCTTTGTAAACAGAAGGGTGACCTGTGCTCCTGCTGTGGATGAGCAGAGTTGCTTTTTTTTTCTAATTGGATTTACTAAATATTTTTGAAGAGTTATTCTTCAAGTCATTATCTAATTCATGAGTAATGAATAATATTTCTGAAGTTTTCATTATATTTCTTAATTATATGAGAAAAGGATAGTGTACTTTTAAAAGTACAATTTGGGAATTTGGGGTTTAGGGTAATGGAAAGAAAGACTGGTTTCTAACTGCAGCTCTGACACGTCGGCCAACTGACTGACCGCAATCTGGTCACTTCATCTCTCTGGGCTCTAATATCCTTACAGGCAGAAAGAGAGTGGCTAGCTAAATGGTCCTTTCCCAATCACGAATGAAATATTATGAAGAGGAAACTCATTTAAATGACTCATCCACATTATAGGATTATGATCATGAGAAGGTCATTGAAGAAATAACACCCAACTGGTTTAGTGTAACATTCTCACAATTTGAGGAAAAAGGATTCATTTTCCACCCTCTAAAGAGAGTGACTTAATTACTACATTTAGATAGATCAAGTGTTTAAAAAAACATGTTGTATCATTTGTCTCCAAATTTTTTCCCTGGTCTTGCTTTTATGCTTTTCTTCTTGAAGTCAAATAATCTGTAAGCTATTAATATGACTGAGTAGGCATTGTTTCATTGGCAAATGAATATTAGATTCTGACAAAGAATTCCCCCCTCATAAATTTAATATAAGGATTTGCAATGAAAGATGTTGGCCAGACAGATATGTGATCAAATTAAGTTCTGTGTTAAGAAACAAGCATTCACATGTTTGGTTTCTTCTCTAGATACACACTGATTTGTAGGTAAAACTTTGGGATCAGAGGTTAACTAATACCTGGAACAGTTCTCTGACCCTAAGAAGCTGAAAAAATTGTTGATGAGTATTGTAAAATATGGCAGCAACTGATAATTACTAGTGATAGTTTATTTCAGTTCCAGCTTTTTAAACTTACCACGAACATCTAATTATTTAAAGCATATATTATTCATCGAATGTATAATTATTCTTATTAAACTACCAATAAAGCCATGACTTAGTCTAACAGACTCTCTGATCCTCAGTTTCTTGATCTGTGAAATGGAGATTTTTTTGGAGTTGTACAATTGTACAAATTAGAGACAGTGTAAATAAAATGCCTGGCCCAGGGTCCGGTGGGTGGGAGAAGATCAGTAAATGACAGCTATTAACTATTTATATTATATAATTAAAGATGACCTACTTTACATTTTCTGTATCTTGCTAAATCATGAAGCTTAAAAAGAGAGTTAAGAAATGCCCCATATTGTAAGGGGCACACATACACACTAGTTGGAGAGACAGGGAAGGCTATTAACAACACAAGCTGACATTGCAAGAGTCAAATCACTGTTGGCAATGATGCCCCTGCTTTAGAGACCGCCAACATGGTTGGAAGATGCTTTATAATGTACATATTTGAGTAAGTCCAAAATTGCATTTATGGATGATTTTTTTGTTTGCAAAAATTTTGTTGATGTTTTGTAATGTGTACTCTGGTAATAATGGGAGAGTAAATGCTCTCATTTTACAGAGTGAGAGCTGAGATGAGTGAAGTCAGATGTTGTTGTAAGGTTGTGCATGAGAAGCTTTGCAGAAGAGAGATCAGAATTCAGATGTGTGGAAACTTGTGCTAGTGTTCATCTCTCTATGTCCCATTAGTGTTCAGAAGAAAAAAGATTCACTTGAGAACTGAATCTTATTTTTTTATGTCTCTTAAAGTTCAATACGTTTATTCTAAAAAGATTGATAGCTGAAATGAACACTGGAAATTGTCCCTAACTTTCATTTCCTTGAAATCATGCCAGAAAACGCCTCCAGCACGCTCAACTCCAGCTTACTTTCTCTAAAGTTTCTCCTTCCCTAGATGATGCAAGTCATGGAATCATCACTTAACACAGAGATGACTCCAGAAATGTCTGCACTTCAAAGTGAATCTTTTATTCACCTGAGTGTTTAACTGTGTCAATGTGCTCTCATTATCAGATTTAATTGAATAATTCAACAAGGAAATGTGCACAGTGCACACATTATACAGATGTGTTTGCCAAGTTGTCTTGGCTTACAGGAGAGAACAATTCTCTGATGCCCTGAGTTATTTAGAAAGGCCATCACAGATGTCAACATAATACAGAGGAGAGCGATACCTATGATGATATGTAAGTACCAAGTTCACCCCTAGCATTCTTCCATCACAGTGTTAGGATGCCACCCTTTTGTTTCAGTTGTAAAAGTGAACAACGCTGGTCATGAGGAAGGGTATTTACTCTCCTGCAGGATGGTATATTATTCTTGGCCACCATAAAGCTTGTCGAGTATGGCTACACTACAGGGGGAGGTAGGCTTTGTATGCGTGAAGACCTAGTTAGGTTCCTGACCTGCTGAAAGAAAACAGCTGAAACCTGACCTAATGGGGGAAAGTGGATTGTAATGGTTTGACCGTGTGTCCCTTCAAACTTCAAATGTTGGAGTTTAAATCCCACGGGGATGGTATTAAGAGGTGGAGCTTTTGGGGAAGTGAGTAAATCATGTGACCAATGCCTTCGTGATTGGGATTCCTGCCATTATGAAAAAGTTTCAGAATCCTTCCATCTCTTCTGTGGTGTGAGGACACAGTGTTCATTTCTTTTATGCCCTTTCTACTACATGATGCTACAACAAGAAGCCCCCTCTTGGAGCAAAGAGCAAATCTTCAGCAGACATTCGATCTGCTAGTGGCTTGATCTTGGACCTCTCAGACTCTAGTACTTTGGGAAATAAATTTCTTTGTTTGTAAGTTACCCAATCTGTGGACCAAGACACTGATACAAATTTATTTCTACCACATTCACCCAAATGTTGCAAACATGCACCCAAATGTCCAGTACAAACTATTTTTCTTGGCTACAGAGGCTCAATCAAGTTGGAAACTTAGATATATAATTTTAATAAAAAGTATTTGAATAAAACCCACATGAAATGAAGAACATGCAAGAGTAATTTATTACAAGATTCTGTATTAGTCAGCTTTTTCTGAAATAATGATGTGTAACAAGCTACCAAATTTCAGTTGACTTATATAAACAAATATTTATTTCTTGTTCAAATGTCTGTGGATTGGATGGCTCAACTGAACTTGACCGGGCTAGGTCTGAGTGGGCTTGGCACATGCTTGTGTATCTCTTTATCCTGGTACACAAATTGAAGAAGCTGTACTTCCAGAAGAAGCCAGAACAATAGCTCTTCATTATGGATTGCAACAGGGCCAACTAAAGTACACATATACAAACCTTTTGTCTTACTTTTCTTTCTTGCTGAGACAAAATACCTGACACCCACGGTTAAAGGAAAAAAGGTTTACTTAACTCACACCTGTGGAGGTTTCAGCTAGCTCCAAAGCAGGGTAGCAAATGACAGAGGGGCAACAATTCATGGCAGTGGAAGACAGCAAAATCAAGAAGAATAAAAATGTGAAGACAAGTCTCTTTATGTCCCCGCTATTGTATCCAGTCTACCTGGATTAGGGCCAATTCAATTAGTGGGCTGATCCAGCAATCATCCATCCATAACCTCAGCATTTTTAATCCACCATTGCACCAGGAATCAATCACATGCTCCAGATTCAGCTACCTCCAAAAGCCCCTATGACTGCATGAGGCTTGGGGTGGGGGTGCCTCTAGGCACATACGATACATAACACTGCTGTTGAATTTACTTCACATGGTATCTCTGACATTCCATTGACCAAACCAAGTCACCTGGCCAAACTGCAAGTCAGTGACTTTGGGAAATATCTCTACTAAATATGTCTGGGTGAGGACAGAAGAAAGCACAATGAACAAATAATATAATTTAACACAACTGGGGACTATGTGCAGATGCATGAAGTTCAGGTCAACTGGATCACAAAGAAGTCCAATTAATCAGAATCAGGTGCTTAAAAACATCAAAATACTTTTAACTCCCTTAAAATCATTATAGCATCAATGAGTTTCAGGCCTTCAGGGTGAAAGTATATGTCTCTGGAACAATAAATTCATTGTTCTGCCTTAACTAAGCCTTTTGAGTCTTTAGCAAGGCAGTATTAGAAAGTCAGGCCTTGGTGGGAGTGAAAATTGATTTTCAGATTCCAAAATTCTTTATTCTATGCCAAAAATAAAGCTTAGTGATCTAAATGTTATTTTACTATAAGACATAGTTAGAAAGAACTTAGGATAAGGAAAAAAGGGACATTCCTAACTGCCTGGGAGGAAGTGATCACCATTAGGTGCTACAGGTGAGGAAAGATTAAAGGGCAAAACATCATACAAGGATGACCCGGCAACCCCTGCATTGTAGAATCACCATTTGGACAGAGAAAATTTCAAAACACTGAAACTTAGCCCCTGGCTCAAAACAGTATCATTTCAAGATCTTTTAGAGAAGTCGAACGTTCAGTTTCATGCTAAAGCAGCTTGTGTCAGGAAACAGGATAGTGTACTGGTCAGGGTTTCCCAGATAAATGAAATCAATAGGTGTGTGTGTGTGTGTGTGTGTGTGTGTGTGTGTGTGTGTCTTAAGGGATTTACTCCAACAACCCAACATGCACTTTTGGGTACTTCCAATTCCAATATTTGTAGGGAAAACTGGAAGGCAAGAAACTCTTAGGCAGAAGCCAACACTAGCAGTCTTGAGGTAATGCTTCCCCTCAGGGAAACCTCACTGTTAGTCCTAAGGTCTTCAAAAATCTGATGAGATTTGCTCACTACACCGAAATAATTCAACAAATTTTAGATGTTGACCACATCTGCAAAATACTTTCTCAATGACATCAAGATTAGTATTTGATTGAATAATGGGCTACTACAGTCCAGCCAAGTTAACGTGTAAGTACCATTGCAGGTAGGAACTGCTCAGAGAGCTCTTTGAGCTGTTGGTAGGAGTTGCTAGCACTCTTCTTTCATGTGGTCTGTGTTCAGCGTATAAGAATCCAGAGAAGGGAGATGACCAGCTAGCAACACATACACTTTCCTGAGTCTCCAAGACATTGACCCAAAATAAGAGGTGTGTAGTTGCATAGTGAGGTAGGGTGTCAGGGGCAAGCACTGAAGTACAAAAGGAGAGAGTCAGGAACTGGGGGAAAGGCAGAAATACAAGATGGTACTACCACAAGAAACACAGAGCCCTGACACCATCTGCACAACAACATGGTAAGGTCGGGGGAAGCTCTCCTCAGCGGGCCATAGGCACAAAGAGAAAAAGAAAAACTCTCAGTGATCTTCCAGAAGCACAAAATCCAACAGCTGACACTCATACAGTTAAGCAGTAAGAAGTCCTGGAATCTGTTTAGTGAAGAGACATTGGAATTGAGGTTTCAGATTATTTTTGTCTAAATTTTCAGAGCACTACTTGTGGGATAAAGTTAGTAGTCTCTTTCTGGGTAGCTCTGGTACATCACAAAATGTCATTTTTTTACTCCTTGAATTTAATATGCAGCACCATGTTACTGTTTGACACAAAAAAGACTTCAGTTACAGATAACGCATGCTAAGAGGTTGCCATTCTGGCCGGAAAGGAAAGCATAATTCACATTCAAATGTGGGGAAGATCCACAGCTCAGCTAAATCCCAAGGAAAACTAGAAAGCGCAGCATAGTAGGTAAGGGTCTTATAGAAAGATGGAAGTCCCAGTCTCTGACAGCAAAGCTAGTGAGAAACAGGATGCAGGGTTTAGATATGTCAGGGGTCATGTGGATTTTATCTGAGAAATTTAAGGTATTTTGCAAAACACATTTGTTTGATATTATTCATGTGTGTGTGTTTAATTTGGATTATTTAAAGACTGTCCAATGAGCAGCATCTTATATTACAAAAAATATTGGAAAGAGTGCAATCAATGTCCTTTTCTCTGTTCAGTGTTGGGGGAGAACAGTTGGCAAGCTTAATTCATGCATAAAGAAGATCCATATTTGGCACTAGGGTTAGAAATTTTAAAAAGGCCTCTCTTCTCCATGCTTTTTCATTACCATTTAAGCCCATATTCTATGATTTGGCTTACATTTTAAGACTTAAATTTTTCCTTATCAAATTTACTGATGACTTCGAGATGATAAAATGTTCTTTATATCAGAAGACCAGGCTACAGGGAAAAAATGTTTCATTCCCACAACATTTTAATCCTTGAGGCTAAGCTAATGCAACTGGATTTCCAACAATGTGAAAACAAAGCAAGCACTGCTGAGAGCTTCAAGGAGTCCCAGATTGTCAGAGGGGAAATTCCTTTCTTTTCCTGAGGATCAATCATCCTGAAATGGCTATTTCAAAATACTAGTAGCTGTGAAATAATCATTCAGCCGAAATGGTGCTTTTTTATGTGAGAGTATGTTTACTTTCTTCTTGAAGCCCAAATTATCTAACTATAAATCACATCAAAGAAAAATCAAGGCAGTAGCTAAATATTCTGATTGAAAAATTCTTCAAAAGCCTACATTATATAATAATGTTGTTGGAATTCGTGTGTTATATGCATGCAATATCTTGTTGGGTTTAAGTAAATTCTACTTGCTTTTTTTCATTTGCTTGTTTTATTGACTTTATATGTTAAAAATAGTAACATTAAATTAATCTTATCCCAAACCACATATGCAATTATTTTATCATAGCACATACTTATTTTTCATTACATTTCATTTACAATGTACTCAAGTAATTTTTCAATTGGGTAAAATTAGAAAATGTAGATAAATGGAAAGAAAAAAGAAAACAAAATATTAAAAGTAAACAACTAAAGCTAACTACAATGGACTTTTGCTTTATGTCCAGATACTTTTGTATTTGTGTGAATATAGGTCTGAAATATTTTAAAGGTATCCTCTTATACACACCTGCATTTTACAGCTGGACTTTTTCTTTGTAAAATTGATATAATATGAACATTCTTCTAAGTTAATCCATATATATCAGTTTTAATGGTCACATTTTATCCTTCAGATTCCTTAGATCATGATTTATTTTCCTTCAGCTCAAGCTATTTTCTAATTTCTCATGCAATTTTTCCTTTGACCCATTTGTTGTTTGAGTATGTTTATATCTACATAGTTTTGTGAATTTTCATTTTCCTTCTATTACTAATTTCTAACTTCCTTTCATTCTTGTCAAATGTTTTTGGACTCTTATTTTATTTTATTTTAAAGAGGATAAAACAGAATAAAACCAATCAAAACAAATTAATGTAAGTGATACAAGACTTCAAAACATTACAAAATCAACAATAGTTATCATAATGCCTTTTGATGTCTTCAAAATAGCTGCAGATAACTTCAGACGTAGTAAAAATCAAACAGAACAGAACAGAGTAGAACCAATAAAAACAAAACAATGAATACAATTAAGGACTTCAAAACAAGCCAATAGTAAATCCAAAATTACTACCGTACTATATCTTGCTATCTTTGAAATAGCTGCTCCTGCCATCAGATTTAACATATCAAACAAAACAAAAGAGAGTAAAACTCAACCCAACAAGACAATGGAAATGATATAGGACTTCAAAACAAGACAACAGGGAATCAACAATGGCTACCACCTTCAGAAAGCGATCCCCCCAGATGCCACACTGCACACTGCTATCCTCCGAACAGATGCTCAGACCACCGGCCCTAGACCTGCAGTGTCAGTGAAACACCAAGGCACCACAGGCATTCAATTGCTATCACCACAGCCTGCCTGTGTTTCTCTGGATCAGCTGGTCACTTAGGGCGGGGGGTATGGTACTTTTGTTTGCCAGTCCGTGCGCCAGAAGGGGCTGGGGTCTGGTTGTTTCCAGTCTGGCAGGGGCCCATGCGTGGTGCTGGTTCCCAGACTGGGCTTGCTTGTTGGTGCGGCCTTATTCTGTCTCCCCCCAGTCCCTTTAGCCTCATTTTGTAGCCTAACACACAGTCTGTATGGAGAATGTTGCTTGTGGACTTGCAAAGAAGTGTGTGTTCAGTTTGTCAGGTGGAATGTTCTGTATATGCCTATGAGGCTGAGTGTTTTTAGCCCTGTTCTAGTCTTGGTTCTAGTTCTAGTTCTTTATTGATCTGAATAGTTGCTTTGATTGTTATTGAAAGTGGGGTATGTAAGTCTCTAACTACTAACATAGAACTGCCAATTTCTCCCTTCAATTCAATCATGTTTTGCTTCTTTTATCTTGGAGCTCTATTGTTTGGGGTGTATATGTTTATAACTTTTGTAACTTTTTCCCGTATTGATGTTTTGCTCATGTTCATTGTCTCATAACAATTTTCAATGTAAAGTCTATTTTATCTGTTTTGAGTAAAATCAGCTTGCCTTTGGTTACTATTTGCATGAAATGTATAGTTTTTACAACCTTTCATTTCAACCTATTTGTGGTTTTGGATCTGAAATGAGTTTCCGGTACACAGCATATAGTTGTATCATTCAAACAAACAAACAAACACACAAACAAACAAACAAACACACTTATCTATAGAAAACCTTTGTCTTAACTGGAGAGTTTTTTTTTTTTCTATTTACCTTTAAAATAATTGGTAATGGTCATTCGCAGACTGCAGAGGGAGAGAACAAGGACTCACCAAGAAGCAAATCCCCCCTCTGAGAACAGTGCCATGTACAGGCCACTGCCAGTGGCTGAGAGAACAGCCAGACCCAAGCCTTTCCCTGTGAGTCAGTGCCATTCACAGACTGCAGGGGGAGAGAACAAGGACTCATCAAGAAGCAAGCCCCCGCTGCAAGCCAGTACTATGCATGCCCCTTCCAGCACTCAGGCTGGCAAACAGGAAGAATCAATCATCCTCCACCCCTGTAAACAACTGGCTGATCTAGAGAAACATAGGCTGTGATGATGATAGCTATTGAGGTGAAATGCAATTTCACGCCTGTGGTGTTTTGGTGTTTCACTGACCTTGCAGTTCTAGAGCCAGTGGTCTGATCATCTTTTCAGAGGGTAGTGGTGTGCAGTGTGCCATCTAGGGGGGATCTGCTTCTGAGGGTGGTAGCCATTGTTGATTCCCTATTTTCTTGTTTTGACGTCTTGTATCATTTTCATTGTTTTGTTGGGTTGAGTTTTGTTCTCCTTTGTTTTCTTTGATTTTGTTATATCCGATGTCATGAGCAGGTATTTCAAAGATAGCAAGATATATTGTTGGGCGCAGGCGCACAACATACTATACAGTGCTGAGTCCCTTAGGAGTCTTGGCAGCCCCTGATTGGTTGAGCAAGGACAAAGAGGCGATACTTGATTGGTCCCCTGCGCTGAGGTGTGGCTATCTGATTCTTGTATATATCAACACACAATAAACCAGTTTAGACGAGTTCTTGAAAAAGACAAAAGGCTCTCGTGTCTGCATGTGTCCTTTGCGCCGGTCAATATATTATGGTAGTAATTTTGGATTTACTATTGTCTTGTTTTGAAGTCCTTTATTGCAGTCAGTGTTTTGTTTTTATTGGTTCTATTCTGTTTTGATCTGTTTGATTTTAACTATATCTGAAGGTATCTGCAGCTATTTTGAAGACATCAAAAGACATTATAGTAACTATTATTGATTTTGTATTGTTTTGAAGTCCTGTACACTTACACTGGTTTGTTTTGATTGGTTTATTCTGTTTTATTTTCCTTGGTTTTGCCTTCTTTAAAAAAAAAATGGTGATATTGAAGGACTGTCATTTTTCTGTTTGTCTTCTACAAATTACATATCTTTTTTTGTCCCTCAATTTCTCCATTACCACCTACTTTTGTGTTTAGTTGACCTTTCTCTAGTATACTTTCTTGGTTGCCATTTCATTTCCCACTTTGTATTTTAAAAAATTATAATTTTACTAATTATTCTGGTTATAAATACATTTTAACATGTATAGCAACCTAGTTTGAATTAATATTAGCTTTACTTTAATAGTATAAAACACCTGTCCATATTTAACTCTGTCCTTTTCCCTTTGTCTTGTTATTGTAACAAATTACATCTTTATACAGTGTGTGTCCATGCACATAGATTTATAATGATTGTGTTATATATTTTACTTTCAAATTATATAGAAAGAAGAGGCTATGAAACAAAAAAATTACTACTGACATTTATAATTATATATGCATTCACTGTTACTGATGTTCTTTTCTTTGTATGGTTTCAAGTTAATATTCAGTACTCTTCCATTTTAGTCTGAAAGACTCCTTTTAGAATTATTGTAGAGTAAGTCTTACAAGAGTTTGATTTTAATATATTCAGTGTGTAACTCTGAGGTTATTGTACTTGGAGTTTGCTGAGCTACTTGGATGTGTAGATTAATGTATTTCATCAAATTTCAGACAGTTTTGGCTATTAGTTTTAAAAATATTCTTTGCAATCCTTTCCTATCCGCTGGAACTACCATTTTAAATATACTGCTGCTGTTCAGGTTAGGTGCTTGAGAGTGACCTATTTTCAAAGTTACTTGCTCTTTCTTCTGCTTGCCATTGCACCAAACCAATGGGGTGGGGCAAAGTAAGTTAGAATGCCATAAAGTTCTCCTGACAGGTTTTGGTAAGCATTACTTGATCAAGCATTCACTTGACTGTTGCAAATCCTTGATAATTTTTCATAGTTCTGACAAAGTTGATTCTATTCTTGCCAGCCTTTCCAGGGATTCTGGTAAGGGTTTGGCCCTTGGAACTTCTTACTTTGCCTGCTCCCTGTTTTGTATTCTTTTCATTTTTTTAAACTGTCATCTTCCAAATAAGTCAGGCACAAAAAGATAAGTAATACATATTCTCTTAAATGCAGTCTAAAACAATAAAACTCAAACAAGGAGAGAGTAGAAAAAAGCTCACCAGTGGCAGGAGTACCAAGTGTCTATGTGTGGAGATAATGGGGAGAAAAGAAGATAAAGGTTATAAAACCTTAATTAAGCAAGGGGAATATTTTTTTCTTTGAGATATATTCCACAGCATGGTGAGTATAGTAAAAAATGCATTTTCCTTTTCAAAATCACTAAAAGTAAATTTCAGTAGTCATCACCACAGACAAAGGATAAATGTCTAAGGTGATGGCTATGCAGAAAGTCCCCAAGTTAGAAATATTTGAGTTACAAACGTTCAAAGATATAAATGAATCTCACATTAAGAACATTCATAGATGCAAACAAATTACAGAAGTACTGTACCACTATTTTAAGGCAACTATAAAAGTAAAAACATTATTTATAGTTGTACTGTACTGTATCATCACTTTAAGGTAGCTATAAAAGTAAAAAGTTTATTTGCAGTATTTGTGTGTATTTGATTTTTTATGTTTTACATTGTATATTTGTGTCAAAGGTATGTAAGACTCAGTTTGTCAGATTCACAAATGAATCTGACTTACAAACGTTCTCATTCTGGAATAGAACTTTTCTGTAAGTCGGGGATATACTGTATTAATTATCTTGATTTCATTATTCCACATTAATTCATAAATGATAACATTACTTTGTACCCCATAAATATATAATACTGTAATTTTCACTTGAAATTGAATAACAAAAGGCATCTCCCATATCCTATTTTAACTTAAATTTATTTGACAAATACAATATTTGCAGATATTTGTGGTTTTTTAAATTTGAAGGCCATTATAAATGACACTATGGTGAACATCTTTTATGGCCAGAGTTTATATAGGCTATTTTCTCAGCTTAATTCTTATATAAGGAACTGCATTTTAGGAATAAAAAATTATAAATTAGTTTTATTACATAGGTGCCAACCTTAACAGAGAAGAAAAGCAAAAATTTCAGAAGCTCAATAACTAGTAAATCAGTTGTCAAATCTTATGCCTGTTAGGGATGACACATTTGAAAGAATTCAGTGTACTATTTAATTGCTGCTTATTTGACT
>RJWT010037128.1:0-13124 GCA_004365215.1 Cuniculus paca | reverse complement strand
AACTGTGAGCTAAATAAACCTTTCCTTCCTTAACTTTGAGTGTTGGGTATTCTCTCTCAGCAACAAGGAAAGTAACTAAGATAAATAGATAATACTGATAATACAAAGGTTAAATTTTATATTAGCATTTAAACTTTATGTAAGCATTCTTATCCCACAGAATTATAAATATGTAAAAGATGTTATCTTAGTTGCCTTTCACATATGTTCATTATGCTCAAGATGTTAAAGGACTCCTAATGTTCAGAATTTAAAATTATTTCCTTAGTCAAGGTATACTGTTCAGAAGGACCTTTTAGAGGGTCAAGGTCCCTTGCTTCTCATAACAGCTATGTGGTGCATTCCCAACTTACAAAAAAACACCAATTATGGGGAACTACCACAGATAACATCAAATTCCAAAATGTTTGTAGGTAAAACTGAAAATCAGAACGCTGATAAAAGTATCACTTTCATGTCTATTACTAGCAAATATCTTAACATCTGCTGAGAGAAATAAAATCACATGCTTACTGTTCCATCACACCGGCCATCCTTAATCCTTAGAAACATCTGTACATTTTTCACACTTTCAAACATGCAAATCCCAGAGCTGATTTTATGCACTTTCCAGTAAGATTTTTCAGACTGGTTTCCTGCTCCAGTGCAGGTCCCATCAGGCTGGAGACACAGGGCCTGATACAGGCTCGTAGCAAGTAGAACCACAGCACTGTTGTAGAACACTCCCTTCAAAGCAACAAACGACAAAAAGACAGTAAGTTAATAAGTGCACATTCTGTTAGAGAGAGATGGCTAGAGAATCAGGTCTCCTGTAGAGGTCACAGTTAACTGAATCTTATTAGTAGCTTGGTAACTGAAAATGAGCAAAAGAAAAAAATATACATAGCTAAATAAAATTAACAAATTTACATCAATAATTATTGAGAGTGTAGGGTCAGCATCTAATGCTATAGAGGTTTTGTTTTGTTTTGTTTTGTTTTTGATACACATGCCAGTTAATGCTGATTGTCAACTTGACAGGATTAAGAGGCTTCTGGAGAAGTGCCTCAATTGTGAGAGCACTAACCCCATAGGGAGTGAGTTCATAACCGAATGGGTGATTAGGAAGCGAAATCTAGTTGGAGGAAGCCGAAACAAACCTCTGTCCCTTTAAATTGCAGATATCAGGTATTTTGTACCAGCAGTAGGAAAGCTGACCAATACCACATACAACAAACTATTTCTCTTAAGGAATTTATAATCACTATTAGCAAATAATTAATATAAGGCAAAATAAAAAGAATGTTCTATAAAAGTACCCAAATTGTGGAATGCAATCAATGGACATGAATTAAATGTATGCACACAGGAATTAATGAAAAAAAGAAAGCAAACCACTAAGATACATTGCAGTAAATCCTAAGCAATCATTAAGAGAAAAATATAAAATGTTCTTGAAAATTAACTAAAAATACATTAACACTGTAAAGAAATGGATAAAAAGCAAACATATAAATCACAAAAAGTATAAATTTAATTGATATAAGAAAAAGTAATCCAGGGCCGGGGATTTAGCTCAGCAGCTTAAGTGCCTGCCTGGCAAGAGTGAGGTTGTGAGTTTGATCACCAGTACCAAAAAAAAAAAAAAAAAAAGAAAGAAAAAGAAAAGAAAAAGAAAAAGAAAAAGTAATCCATACTAGCAGTAAATGAAAGCTTAACTGAGGTGTTTATTCTTCTAGGCAGTTATCGAAGAGTTCCTCTTTCAGGTCCACAGTTAACACTGAGGTTAGTGAGATGGGTTTTTCTCCTACACTGCTCCAAGGTGTTGGGAATAAAGAACTTAACCTTACCCAGAGAAATCTGGCCTTTGCCTCACCTTCAGAGAGATAATCTCTAAGCCCCTGGAGTTGACATGCTTGATAGGCGTGTGTTTGTTCTCCTAGTGGCTTCAGGCCAGCCAGAGAGTAATAATATGACTTAAAGTAGGGGGTTTTAGGTCATAAGGTATCAATTAACCTCCTGAGAGGCTGGAGACTGAAATTATCCACAAAGACAGCATGTTGGAACTCCAGTAAAGACTCCTGATACCAAGCCTGGGTGAACTTCCCTGTCTGACAGAACTTCCTCTGTATCACGCCACATCAGTGATAAGGAAGTAACTCTTCCTTGACAGCATAGGGAGAAGACGACTGGAAGTTCTACATCTGCTGCTTTTCCTAGGCTTTGCCCTGTGTGTCTTGTCAAGTAGCAAATTTTCATCTGTATTCTTTCTCTGTAATAAACCATAACTATAAGTACAATGACTTTCAGTGATTTTTTGGGGGTTCTTATAGTGAATTACTAAGCCTTGATAGTGGTCTCAGGAACCCATAAACTCTGCAGTTGATGTGCTAGAAGTGAAGTGGTGGAACAGAATTTTGCCTCTAACTTCATGATTAAGTGTCACAGAAATAAAAATTGGTACATTTTTGGAAAAAAAGTTTGATAATGTCTCTAGAGTCTTAAAAGTTCCATATTTCAAAACTTAAATTCAATTTCTAATATTAAGCTAAAAAAATAAAAGATATAGTCAAAAGTCAATGTTAAAGTATATATTACAGTACCATGTGCACAAGGTACAAAATGAAAACAGAATAAATGTTTAGCACTTTTTCTTATTTTACAGAGAAAAAACACAAAATTTCAAAACAAGATAATAAGAGGGTAAAATGGCTAAATATTACAGTGTTACCTTTACTCAGAGGAAAAGATATTGGTATTTAATTGTCCAAACATTAGCACAAATATTTGTTTTTAATGAAATAACAGAAAATAGTAGTATAACTATCTTAACTATCTTATATATTTTTTTTTCCTTTTCCCTTCTTTCTTTTCTCCAATCCCCCATCCTAGTTTCTATTTCCTTTTGAAGCTTCTTGCAGTATTACAATATCTATTGTACATTTTGTCTCTTAATTACTCTTTTAGCTTCTCACACTAGAAAGACAATACAATACTTATGAGTATGGTCTAGAGTTGCATTCATTTACCTATAAAAGTTTCCAGTTTATCCTTCTTTTTTTTTTTTTTGTGGCATCGGGGATTGAACTCATGACCTTGCGCTTGCCAGGCAGGTGCTTAGGCCACTGAGCTAGATCCCTGGCCCTCAGTTTATCCTTCTTTATGGCTGAGTAATACTCCGTTGTATAAAAAGACCACATCTTTTTTATCCATTCTGCAGTTGATGGGCATTTGGATTGTTTCCAAGATCCAACTATTACAAATTGTGCTGCTACAAACATGAGTTCACACATATCAATGTGGTATGATGATTTTAATTTTTCTGGGAAGATATCCAGAAAGGGAATAGCTGAGTCAAATGGGACCTGTACTCTTAGTTTTTTGAGGAATCTCCACACTGATGTCCACAGTGGTTGCACCAGTCTGCATTTCCACTAATAGTGGAAAAGGGTTCCTTTTTCCCCACAGCCCCTCCAGCATTTTTTGTTGCTTGATTTCTTGATGGCAGTCATTCTTTCTGGGGTGAGGTGGAATCTCAGTTATTTTAATTTGCATTTCTCAAATGACCAGTGATGTTGAACATTTTTTCATGTATTTATTTGCTGTTTGTATTCTTCATCTGAGAAGTGTCTGTTCATCTCAGATGCCCATTTTTGGATTGGGTCTTTAAATTTGGGAGGTCTGATTTCTTTGAGTTCTTTATATGTTCTCAATAATAATCTTTTGTCTGAGCAACAGTTAGCAAACATATTTTCCCACATTGTGGGTTGTATCACCACTCTGTTGATGATTTCTCCAGCTGTACAAAAACTTTTTAATCAGATGAGATCTCACTTGTTAATTCTTTGTGATATTTCCTGTCTTATCAGGGTTTTACTCATAAAGTCTTTGCCCACACCAATGTCTTCAAGAGTTTTACCTACTCTGTCTTCCAGCAGATTTAATGTTTCTGTTTTAATATTTAGATCTTTGATCCATTTCAAATTTAATTTAGTACACAGTGAAAAATATGGGTTCAATTTCAGTCTTCAGCATATACAGAGCCAGTTTATCCAGCACCCTATATTAAAGAGGCTACCTTTCTTCCAGTGAATGTGTCTGGTACCTTTGTCAAAGATAAAGTAGCTTAGTATGTCTGGAGTTGTTTCTGCATCTTCTAATCTGTTTCATTGACCTTTGATCTGTTTTATTGCCAGTTCCACACTGTTTTTATCACAGTAGCTTTATAGTACAATTTCAGGTCAGGTATTGTGATGCCCCCTGTCTTGCCTTTGCTGCCCAGAATTTCTTCACTATTCTAGGTCCCTTCTGGTTCTTGATGAATTTTAGGATTGTTTTCTCTAATTCTGTGAGATATGCTATTGGAATTTTGATCAGAATTGCATTAAATCGGTATAATAGCTTTGGAATTATGGCAATTTTGGTATCTTGGTTTTTCCGACCCAAGATCAAGGAATGTCTTCCCATTTTCTGATATCCTCTTCGATTTCCTTTTCATGTACTTTTCAATGTAGAGACTTTTACATCTTTCCTTAGATTGATTCTTAGGTATTTTTTTTTTGGATGCTATTGTGAAAGATGTTGTTTCCCTAATTTCTATCTTAGTGAGTTTGTTATACATGTACAGGAAGGCTATTGATTTTTTAGTGTTGACTTTGTATCGAGCTCTGCTACTTAATTTGCTTATTAAAATCTATCAATTTTTGATGGAGTTTTTGGGGTCTTCTACGTAAAGTATCATGTCACCTCAAATAATAATTTAACTTCTTACTTTCCTATCACTATTCCTTTTACTTCTTTCTCTTGTCTAACTGCTCTGGCTAAAGTTTCCAGGACCATGTTGAATGAGAGTGGAGACAGTGGACATCCTTGACTTGTTACTGATTTTAGAGGGAAAGCTCTCAGTTTTTGTCCATTTAGTATGATATTGGCTGTTTGCCTGTCACAGATGGCTTTTATCAGATTGAGATGAAGACCATCTATTCTAATTTTCTGTAGGGTTTTTATCCTGAATGGGTGCTGGACTTTGTCAAAAAGCTTTTTCTGCATCTATTGAGATGATCATATGATTTTTGTCCTTGGCTCTGTTAATATGGTGTATTACCTTTATTGACTTACATATGTTGAACCATTCCCACATCTCTGGGATGAATCTCACTTGGTCATGGTATATAATCTTCTTGATAATTTCCTGCATTCTGTTTGCCAGTACCTTATTGAGGATTTTTGTATCAGTGTTCATTAGGGAGACTGGCCTGTAATTCTTAGTTGGGTCCTTCTCTGGTTTAGGTATCAGGGTAATGCTTGTTTCCAGGAATGAATTTGGGAGTACTGCTTCCCTTCCAATTTCATTAAAGAGTTTGAGAAGTACTGGTTTTATGCCTTCTCTAAATTTCTTGTAGAATTCAGCAGTGAATCCATCAGGGCCTGGGCTTTTGTTTGTTGGTAGGGTTTTAATTATATCTTTGATTTCACTGATTGATATTGGTTTATTTAGAATTTTTACATCCTCTTGATTCAGCTTTGGTAATTCATATGTAACTAGGAATCTGTCCATTTTTTCTGCATTTTTTCCATCTTATTAAAATACGATTCTAATATGTCAATATTAGAATATGACGATATTAGAATATCTAATATGTCATACAATTCTGTATGTCAAACTGTTTTTCTCTACCAGGGAACTTTTCTGCCATGATGTCTGTAAACAGTTTTTTTTTATGTCATTTGTGTTATCTTCTGCTTTTTTCATTGACTCCAATAAATCTTAAATTATTCTTATTTGCCACATCTAGAGGTTAGTGGACTAATTTCTCATGATCTCTTGCTATTTTTAACAAATCTTTCTTTTCATGATGGCTAACAGCAAATCTGTTTTCTATATCTGAGATCATGTCCTTGCATTGGCTTAATCTGCTGTGAATACTTTCAGTGAAATTTTTATTCACCTAGATATCTGCTTGAATCTGCCTTATGGATTCTATTTCTTTCCCATACTGAGCATTCATTGCTTTCATAATTTTCTTGAGCTAATGTATTTTTTGCTCTGCATCTGCTCTAGAGTCACTAAATATGAGACTGTGGATACCATCTCTGCAGTTATTTGAGAAATTATTTCTGATTCAATTTTTTCCAGAGCTTCATTCAATTGCTTTGCTTTTACCATCTTGGAGACGCTGGGTGAGAGGCTTTCACATTGTCCCACCTCATTGCCCATGAGTTTGCCTTTGGTGAATTGGAAGTCTGGGGTTGCATTTCGTTTAAGTGTCTTCTCATTTTCTTTTCTTTTTTTTTTTTTTTTTTGGTTTTTTCATTTAATTCCTGGGGTGATGCTTGCAAATTGCCTATGTTGGATTGCTTTATTGCTAGTATTTAGAACCCTTAGGTAGTGACTATTTCTCCAAGGTATCTTCCAGGTGTAGCTGGTTTTTGGGTTTTGAGTCTGATGGAAGATTCTACCTCTTCAATTTGTTGGAGATGAAAAGTTGGTGCTCGTTTGACCCAGTCCCTGGTTTTTTGGCACTGTACCACAAGTGTTTTCTGTGACCCTTAATCAATCTCAGTCATGGAGTACCAGGAAGAACAGTTGCTTAGAACAATTATGTAACATTTGGCATAGTGGTACCAATAGCATCAAACACAGCCCACAAAATGTCAAACTAAGCTAACCATTAACTTGCCACTTTTAACCATATGAACTAGATTTGTGGTCATATAACAAAATTTCAAACAAGGACTTCCAGAAAGATGGTGGAACAGTAAGCAGCAGAGTAAACAGACTATCTGAGAGAAACAGTTCAGATGCTGGAATACAGCATCATGGAGAGGACAAGAAGGAAGGAAGTGGGTCCCCTGGACCCAGAAAGAATCTAAAATATGAATTGAAGTCCACAGAGAGAATAAAAAGAATTTAAATGACGAGAAGGTGGTGGCTGGCGGCACCTTAGCCTGCAACTGGACTCACCTTGCGAGAAGAGCTGTTGAGCCTGGGGATGCAGGGTTGCGGTGGACCCCAGAGGTCTCAGCGGAGAGGCGTGGCGGTGAAAGACAGTGGCAGATGTGGAGATCTGCGCTAGCTGGTGGTGAGTGCAGGGGACTTGACCCCTCCACGGGAGAGAGTGATGGGCCAGGAGCCATTTTGGAGTTGGGCAGGATAAGCCCGGGGCCAGGACTGTTGCTGGCTGCTTCCGGCAGTTCCAGGTTGTGGGCAGACTTGCAGAAGTTTCTTGGACCCAGTTCCACTCCCATGCTCATTTCAGACAGTATCATGTAGGTTCCTAACCAGCTTAGATCTGCAGGACCTCGGCAGTTCTGCTCTGGTGCAAACATCGTGGTACCCAGCTCAGTGCATAGGCACGGGCGCCCATCTCAGATACCCATAGCCAGCGCTGGCTAGAAAAACCATACACTCTTCCCACAGCTCCAGGTTATGGGCGGACCCACAGAAGTTGTTTGGATTGAGTTCCGCTCCCATGCATCTTCCAGATAACATCACATAGGTTCCTAACCACCTTACATCCACAGGCCCTGGACAGTTCCGCTCTCATGCAAACTCAGGGGGCTTGTGGGCTGGCACCCAGCTCAGTTCAGAGGCACAGGCACCCACCATCAGATGCCCATAGCAAGTACGGGACAGAAAAGCCAAATAGTCTCGATACGGAGAAGTTGTGGCCAGTGCCAGTGGTACCTGGGACCACACTACCCACGTGTGTGGAAGAAATCAGGAATATGCCAAGACGAAGAGAGAGAGGGCAATCTCTGGCATCCAACCCAAGCAGCACAAGTCCACAAGAGGTAAACACGGAGGAATCGAGGGTCGCACACCTGAAACGTCTGAAGTAATGTCAACTGAAGTGAAGAAACAACTTCATGAAGCTATAAGAGAAATGAGAACAGAAATTCTATCCCAGGTTAAAAAAAAGAAATGAGAAACATAATAAAAGAATTACTAAGCCTCTCTAAAGAAGAAACAGATGAAAAAATAGAGAAGCATAGGAAAATGAGGGAAACAATGAATGAATAATATAAGAGAGATTTAGAAAGCATGCAACAGATTCAAAGAGATATCCAGGAAATTAAAAACTCATTGAAAGCTGGCAAAAAGAAACTAAAGACAGACTTTCAAACCTTGAAGACAGGTTTGCAGCTTGTGATATGAAAGGAAAGAGCTCTTAAAAATAACAAGGACTCAGGAAGTAACAATTCAACACTGCAAGACAATTCAATGAAACATAACTTACGATTAAAAATGTGAGTGAAAAAGTGGGGGTCAAGACAAATGACACCACGACCTTATTTATAGAAATAAATTCTGAGAACTTCCCAAGCATGGAAAAAGAAAGTGACATTCAAATAAGCAAGGCACATAGAACTCCAGCTAGCCATAACCAAAACAAATCTACACCCAGACATATAATAATCAAGATCCCAGAAATTCAACTCAAAAGCAGAATATTAAAAGCTGTTAGAGAAAAGACTAAAGCATTAGGAAATGAGTACACATGCTTAATAATCACAGGATACAAATCCCAATTGTTAGAAAAGTTCAATATATTCATTTGTTTAACACCCAAATGTAAGATTCTCTAACTTTTTAAATAAGAATCTCCATATCCAAAGTTTTAACTTCCAGCTTCAATTAGATACAGGACATTATTCCCATCACAGTTGCATTGCTGCTAAAGCTGTGATCCCTATTCCTTTTCAAAGTCTGGATAAACATAATGATAATGGACCTCAATGCCACCTAGTGGAAACAGATCTGATTACAACAATTTTCCTCAATAAGGCAAAAGAAAGTTATTTAGCAATATAAACTTTGATGATGAAACTTCATTTTACCTTGACAAAAATCACGAATTCTCTTGAAAGGTCTGCATAGCCTGCTGACGACTCATCAGTTGTTTTGCCATGGCGATTAAAAATCACTGTGTGACCAGGAACCAGTGCTGACTCCAGAAGCGCAGAGCGGCTGGGCTGATAAAGCACCCGCAGCTTAGTAGGGGCTCCAACACCAGCCTAAAAGAAAACATTAAAAAAGAAAATAAAAGAAATCCAACTCTGAATTAATCAGAGGAAACTACAAAATTGAAAATGTTCTGACATTTTGTGTATAGTATATGTAGGTCTACTCCATGCTATACAACCTTTGTACCATTTACATACTCTCTTGCTTTTGTAATTCAATTGCTTTTATTCCCCAGTCTTATTGTCAGTGAACTGCACCAAGGATTTTCTTCTCTTGATTTCTTAGAACCCATGGCAAAGCATTGCATAACAAAAATAACTACCAATGCAAGATAATTTATTGAAACTTTAATGTGTTGTTTTATTGTTGTTTTCACTTAATCATTTTAGTCCTAACTAGAGACAATATTTGGGACTAAAAACTGAAATTAACAAAAGCCCTACCTCATTCCCAGGTTTGTTTTCATAAAAATTAAATGAAATTGTGGAGGTTATGCTATAGGGAGACATTTCCAGTTCAGGGCAATGTTGGAGGACCTACCCCATTTCTCATCAGTGTCACAGATGGGCAATAGGTACTCCCGGAATGGCCAGGCCCATGAGCCTACGTCTACCAATTTCAGCAAAGTTTAACTGTCCAAGGATGACTAGACAGTAACAGACTTCTTCGCTTTTAAGAGAACATATTATGCTTCATGAGTCCATCACAATGGCCAGTGTGGACCAAAACTATAAAGGGTGACCCTAGATATTTGAAGACTCATACTAAGTGAAATTCATGTGAAACATGGTAAATCTCTCAATAACTAAGATGGAACCTCCCAAAAACCTAGTGGGATAGATGATTTGTCTTAATTTGATTTTGGAAAAATATAATATGGTAATTGGACATGGCTTTGACTCTTAATTTAGTGTTCCCTATGAACTACATTCAAATTACTAAGCATTTACTATGGCCTCTCTTATGTCCTGCTAAGTATAATACAGAGTGTAAGTCCAGAGCAAAGGAGAAATGACTTCATGGAGAACATTTGATAATTGATTAATCCCTTAGCTGAATATTATGTATAAAAGTACATACGTATTTTTTCAATAATTATTATTTTCCCTAAAGTTAAATAACGTTAGTTACAACCATTATGTAACATTACATAACATTATATGAAAAAACTAGCATGAGTCAGATTGCTTTTGTTCAATTCTTGCCTCCACATTTACTACTTTGACCATGACCAACTCAATCCTATATATACTTCTGTTAAATAGAGATATAATGGATTATCTTATAGAGCATATTTAAAGATCAAATACTATAATATATATAATTATGGCTTGTTAGATGTCTCCTCAAAACCTCATCTCATAGGTGGGGCTTTTCCGAGGTGACTGGATCTAGGGTATGTGATGCTGGGATCAATGATATGAAGCTGAGATTGATTCAAGGTGCAATGCTACCATTAAGGGTGGCTGCCTTACACTGGGTGAGTGTGCTACCAGCCCTAAGGTGGGTAGCCTGAATAGCAGGTAAAGGACAGAAAAACGCCTAATGCTGTCACTTGTCACGTTTTATTTGCTGCTGGTGCTGCTTGCTGCTTGCTAATTTTGCTGTCTTCTACCTGCCATAAACTCTTTCTCTTCTGTCCTTCCCCTCTGCTCAGACACCCTGCTTTGGAGCCAGTGAACTATGAACTGAAACCTCTACAAAGAGCAAGCTACAATAAATCTTTCCTCCTTTAACCTTGGGTGTCATGTATTTTGTCTCAGCAATGAGAAAAGTCATTAAGACACATACTAAGACAATTATTCTACATGGTCCCAGTTTTCAAAATCAACAACATGCATGTGTTTAAAAGACATACTTTTATATATTAAAAGCTATTTTTCAAGCCTAAACCAGGCAACATAACATATTATCATGCAAAATCATTGGAAGTTTTTTCTACCATAAATATGGTCTCTAAAGGGGCCACAAAGTTCTTACATAATCTCTCCTGTAAGTTCTTTAAAATTTTTAATGTTATCAGAGAATTGTTCTAAATTTAAGTTGCTGAAATCCAGAGCAATTTATGTCTCAGAATCTCAAAAATTAGTGAAACAGAAAAATGTAAAAAATATAAATATAAGCCAAAGAAAAATGTAAATTGATAATCTTATGAAAGTACATTGTATAAAAATATATCTTATAAAGATATAGTACTACTGATACATGGCAAAGAGAAAATGTACTACTCACCATTCCACTGACAAAGCCATTGTCAAGGGCAAGAGAAAGATGCCTCAGCTCATGACTTTGAAAAATGCATATATTTCCTTTGTTGAAAATGACATCAAAGAGACCTAGAAAATATTTTTTAAGTATTAACAAGTAAGTCATGCTTTAAAAGGTCTCTTATTCAATCATACATCTAAATCTCCTGATAATATATTTTATGTTTCAATTAAATGCTTGCAATTAGTCAAAAAGTGAAATGCCTTACCCATACTATGTTCAGTTTGCAAAAATTCGTAATATACTGCACTTTTTCTCCAGAGGTATATTAGAATAAAACCATTTTTTAAATTGGTGATTCCTTGAGCCATGAATTACTTCTTAACGAACTGCTTAAGTCTGTCTCTGTGGGTTGTACATACATGTACATACTACACACTGTATATACACACACAAATGATAAACATGATAAATACATAAAGAATTATATAAAATATATAATGGACACTCTGTGTCTATAAAATGATTTCATCATAAAAATTAGATTTTCCAAAATGAATCTATCCCTCCTTTCTTACCATTGTCAACAAAGCCCATTTTATATTAACTCAAAAATATGAGCCTAGTCAATTCATATCAAATGAAGTATTATTGGTGTTATTAAGTTAATTTAGGTTCCAAAATTTCAATTTTTATGTAAGTACTGCACACTAACTGATTGTGCCACTGGAACTAAAATTTGAATTTTTACTGTGGAATTATGCATATATTTGCTTTTATATTCACCTTATCATATGTGTATATTCATCTGCCATTAAGAAATACAATTTCATATTTTTATTTCAATTAACTACACAAGCAAACACTTTTAGTAAAGAACAAGATCTAATGTAAAGTATAATTACAGACCTCCAAATATAAAAAGATTTCACTATATATTTTAATGATTTTTGTATTCATTTAAAGTCATTTCTAAAGTGAAAGATATGAAGATCATTTCAAAAGACCACTCCAAATGGTCTGCCTCATTAATCTCTAATTTGTCTAACCAATAAAATGCATCTTATGTTTAAGAATTAAGGGCCTTCATAAAATCAAACCATGGTTAAGAGTAATGAGTAATTACAGATAATCCTAGAGGTTACAGTGTTGTTGAAAATAACAGGAAGAAATTTGGACTTTGAGTCTCATACTGACTTGTTAAGTAACCTTGGACAAATCACACTGTAGCCATTTCAATTTTTTCATCAAATAAGGGCAGGGATTCCCAAAGCAATGTTGTTCAGATGATCAACTCATCATGTGACCTAACGAGTTAAATGATGAAAGTGTCCAAAAACTATTACTGCAAATGTGCAAATAACTTTACTGGTTTAATTCAATCTTCCTCTTGAGCTCATGATTTCATAAATGGCAAAATTTAAATCCATAAAATTACTGAGGGGTTATATTTGTTTTCATTCTGTTTTTAAAATTATTACAAGAATTTTATTCCCCAATTGTTGTGTTAAGACAGCTTTATTGAGATATAATTCATATACAATTTACCCACTTAAATATACAATCCAATGTTTTTTAGTATGTTCACAAAATTGAACCCCTGTTAACTACACTCATTTTCAGAACATTTTTATGACCCTTGAAAGAAATTCCATCATTATTCCATCAAATTCCATCTAGATGTCCCCACGAAGCCTTGTGTGCTCACTGGTGGATCTTTTTGGAGCAGGCTGGATCTAGGATATGTGATACTGGGATTAAGAATGTGTGGTACTAAATTAGTCCACTGGTTAGAAATAGCAAATTCTGGGTGTGAATAATGGAAATCCCAACCTGGGTGCAGGTGACACCACATGGGCTTATAGCCTAGACAGAATATAGAGAGAAGAAAGGTAGGCTTGCTGCTGCTGTCTGCTGCTTGGTGCCTCCTGCCTCCCCTGCCCCGGACTCCTAAGGCATGCTGCCCCAC
>RJWT010037127.1:0-13122 GCA_004365215.1 Cuniculus paca | reverse complement strand
CCTCTCTTGCTTACTGGCTGTGTTGTCATAGGCAGGTTGCAGTTTCTCTTCCCCTCTGAGTCCTTGCTTCCTAAATATGAGAAACAATTCGCAATCACATGGGGAATACAAATAACATATGTGAGACACCTGGACAGCATCTGGCATATAGTAGTCACTCAACAAATGCTTGCCAACAGGAATCTTTGTGATAGTAATATTAGCAATTGTACCTATATTTTAAACATGTGATTGTTAAAATGAAAGAGATGTGTGAAAGTAACATTATAAAGTAAGGCAATTCCTTAAAAATAAGAGGCTGGAGAAGGTCCACATTAGTGTATCCCAAAATAACTGCTGGTTGAAGCCCTGTAGTTGCCTTCAATGAGTGGGAGGGGGTAGGGCCCGGAGAAATAATGTCTGGAGCGGGCTGAGGCAGGGTGGGTAGGGTCCAGGTCCATCTGCTAAGCTGGGTTGGAGGACATGGGCTGCCCTGCACAAAGAGAGACTGTCAAGGACTTTGTCAGCTTTAATGTTGGCTACCACTGATTCTGTGATATGGCCACCCTGTCCTGATACCTCAGTGCAGAAGGGCACTGAAAGGTCCTCCACCAGCACCTGCATTAACTTGCATGCCCTCCACCCTGGCAGCCACACACAGACCCTTCTCAATTCTCAGTGCTGAGGATTCTCTCTAAAGGGACCCAACAGTAGCCTCTCCATCTTTCCGCTGGGGCCCTGTAGGTACAGCTGGAGGGAGGTTTCCAAAGCAGGTGGGCCCCCTGAGTGGCCAGGCTGTTGTGAGTAGAATAGGATCTCCTCTCCCTGGGCCTTTTCCCCCAAGCTGGGGTCCCAGGCACCTCTCCTAGTTTGGAAAGCAGGTTATTTATGGTTTATTTTTGATATCAGATCATCACTGCCCAAGTTTCATCAATTTGTCACTGTTTTTATTGTCAGCAATTGCCCATAACTGGAGCACATTTAAAATGTCATTGATCTTGGTATTACAGTGTCATAATCTGACAGTAATAGGTGTAGCCAGCACAGGAAGCCCAGGCCCTGAGATTGATGGCGTTCAGCACACCAATTATATTCTGTCCATCTAAGTGATAAAAGAGTACATAGGAGGCATTCAATAGATAAATTAGATATCGCTCCCAATTATGTCCCTTTATTTTATGGAGTCATATGCTCCCCTTAGAACTTTTTTTCTTCATTTGGCTAGTAAAGGGGCATTACCTGACCCCCAAAGACTGAGGCTACCTCCCCTGCCTGTCCTACCTTGGCTCAACCTCGTTCCCTCTCTACCTTCTTGTAGCCTCCCACCTGGGCTCCCTGGAACTCACCAGAGGTTTCCCCAGGGTGGGGAGTATCATGGGTGTGGAAGGAAGGAGGCAGCAATGCCTCACTGTCTAGGGAAGAGTTGGGTCGGCCCTTGGGGAGGACTAGAGGGTTCGGCAATGCTTTTCCTTCCTGCAACACTGGCCAAAACACGGGGTTGGAAGAGGAGCTGTAAAATGGGTTAGGGTCTTCCAGTGCCGGATACCAAGAGAACCTTCAAATTTGGAAGAGCGATTGGGTATGGCTGGCGAGGATAGAAAGTTTTCAGTCCTCCCGTCCCTGCTATAGACGGAGTTGAGCCCGTTCACCTTTCCTCAGAAGAGGCCCCCAGAATCTCCCACAGCCCCATTCCAGTCCAGGTCAGGTAGCTTCAGCTTGAGTCCTTGCTCTGCCACTGGGGTGGGAGTGTGATGCTGGCCCTTTCTGGGGAGACAGGAGGCCCCTAGGGAGCAACAAGCCCTACCGGCATCTTAATGCCAAGAAGTGCTCGTCCTAGGCAGAGGCAAGGGCCAGAGGTACAGCAAGGGGTAAATTTATTTGGAGCCTGGCTTATAAGCACCTTAAATTGTGAGGACATTTTTGGTTTGGACCAGACCCATGTTCCCTTCCCCCCTACCCCTCATGCTCTCCTGAAGCCTGCAGGAAACACAGAGGAGACCAAGACACCAGGTGGTAACAGCAATGCCGCTCTATTTATTGAGCTTTGAAAGAGAAAGTGTCCACGGGCTGGCTGTTCCCCAGCGCCTGTTCCCATCTCTGTGTTGTAAATAATCCTGGCACTAAGTGCCCTGTTTCACTGAGGGGAATCAGTTCTTAAGGCATGAAACTTGAGAATGTGGGCCAGGGGAGGAGGAATGACGGGGGACAAGGGAGAGAGATGCGGAGCCATCACCCCAAAGATCCATGAGTACACCCCAAGCTGGTGATAGATGCATTTCTGGAGCCGCGGATGGCATTTCTAGTGAAATGTTTACAGGAAACGAGCGTGATTTAAACATCTTGGCGATAAACGCTAGCCAGTTGGGGGAGAGGGCAAGGCAAGGAACAGAGGAATCAAAGGCCCAGAGGCCTCCAGTGTTAAGTAGCTGTCTGAAGCTCTGCTCAAACACACACACCAGCTTGGGTCTTAACATGTTTTTAAGAGCTGGTTATGATTTCCTTGAGGGCGGCTCAGATTAAGACTCGAGTGGAGCCCCCAGCTGAGCGCCTTCAATAACTGTCTATCACATCCTCTTTAGAGACAGCGGCCTCCTCCCCTCACTCACTCAGGGAGCCTGGAGCTGGGGAGGGCTGCAGGCTGCACTGCTTGCCAGGCCGTTCCTAGGCAGCATTAGGACCTACTGCCTCTGGCACGGGGTCCTGCCCTGGGCCAGGGACTGAGCCCTGCCTGAGAGCACTCAGCCTTCAAGAAAGGAGAAAACACAACCTAGAAAGTGTAGAGAGCAAAAGGAAGGGAGCCGAGAAAGAGGAGCTGTCACCAAATCCAGAATCTGAGCCCCTCTTACCACATCTACTCTGCTGCCACTCTGGTCCAAGTCACCTGTTAGACTTTCAAGTTTCCCTGCACCTTCCCTACCCTGCAGCAATCTTTTCTCAAAAAAAGAAGCACCATTTTAAAGACCGAAGTTCAATCAGGTCTTTCTTTTCCCTTTCCCTCCCAGTAAAAAGCAAAGTCTTTAAGTTAGCCTACATGATCCCACATCACCTGGCCCATCACATCTCTGGATGTCAACCCTTCCCACTCTCCTAGTTTCTAGCTGTTAGATTCCAGGTTCCACAAACTTACCACATGAGGGCCTGCCTCAGGGCATTTGCATGGACTATTCTTTCTACTTAGAATATTCTTGCCAAGCTATCTGTGAACTTACTTACCTGCCACCTCTAAGTCCTTGTAAAAATTCCATATTCTCAATAAGACCTCCTTGAATGCTATATTTAAAATCTCAGACTTTCTCCTGTCCTGATCTCTCTTTCCTGGACCTATTTTTTCCTGTGACAATTATCACTTTCAATATGTGATATAATTTACTTATTTGGTAAGTACATTATTGTGTCTCCCTGCTAGGATGCAAACTCTACATGGCAAAAATCTTCCTCCAATGTAGTCTAAGAACCTAGAATAGTGCTCAGTAATAATTGCTTAATTAGTAAATGGAAAGAATGAGGTCACCCAGGGCAGGGTTTGGAGGGGAGGGCAGAGGGAAGCCATCCCACTGATGAGGTTAATTTGTGCCTTCCCTCACAGCAGGCCATGATAGAGGCTCTAGCACTCAGGGGTGATGGGACAAAGCCAAGAGTCATGCTAGGGCATCGCCAAAATGGGGAGATTCTACTGGCAAACAGACTCAATTGAATTTATTCCTTAATCTGATGGAGGACTTGGTTTTAGGTAGAGATTCATCTTTTTTTGCGGCACTGGGGATTGAACTCATGACCTCGCGCTTGCCAGGTGCTTAGGCCACTGAGCTAGATCCCTGGCCCTTGTCTTTTTAAGACAGGGTCTCACTGTGCCTTTCAGGCTAGCCTTGAGCTCACTTTGTAGCCCAGGCTGGTCTCGAACTTGCAATGATCCTCCTGTCTCAGCCTCCCGAGTGCTGGGATTACAGGCGTGAGCCACTACACCCGGCTGAGATTCATCATCTTCATGACCAAAGTATTCTCTGGGAAAATAATAATACTAAAGGGCTATACAGAGTAAGAATGAGGCTGTTGGAAATGGTGGGTAAGCCGGGCACTCAGCAGCCTTCAAGGTACGGGGAGAATAGCGGAGAAACAGCGGAGCAATGAGTCTTTCCTAAGGGAGAGGCGAAATGATGGGTTCTGCAAGCACAAAAGGAAACCCAGGCACAGAGGTTACTGTGCCACTGAAGATGTTCCTTCTCCATAGAGGGCAGAATAAAAAGCCATAGGCTGCATCTAAAGTAGAGGGAACCTGAGTCAGACATCAAGAAAGACCTCCTGACAATGCAACAGGTGGCAGAGGGATGGTGTGGAGCCTCATCCTCTGGAAAACCTGATGAGGAATTAGGCAGGTACACACCTCAGCCAGGCT
Source organism: Cuniculus paca (assembly GCA_004365215.1). NCBI lineage: Eukaryota > Metazoa > Chordata > Mammalia > Rodentia > Cuniculidae > Cuniculus > Cuniculus paca. Next base: position 8,750 of record RJWT010037127.1, on the reverse strand, counting down.
AGGTGGAGGGTCCTGAGGGTCTGAGCAGCTCCAGGGCAGGAGTGCTATGGGGACTAGATCCCTGGGGAGGGCTCCTGCTGCTGCCTCGATCCTGAGTCCCCCATCCCAGGTAAGGTTTCTGAGCTCCAAAGCATGAAGCCACTGCCCTTCTCTCCCGTCCCAGCATTTCTGCATCTCTCCAGGGTGGGAAGTGGAAATAGAGAGCATTTAGTACTCCAAGACCCAACCAGGTGTGTCCCCTTACCACCTCTCCCCAAAACATCAGTGCTCAACACGGCTTTGTGGTGACCCCAGGATAGGAGCCAGAAGCATAAAATGTCTGTATAGGGTTACCCAAGACCATGGCTGTTGTGGTTACAAAGCAGAGAGGAGCTGGGTGGACAGGAGGCCTACGGATGGAAGGAATACTTACTTGTCATTGCATAACTTTTGGGCCTTTTGAATTTTGAGCTTTGTACTTTTCCTATTCAAAAACAAATTATTAAAATCAGACAAAAGCAGAAAGAGTAACTACAAAAGAGACATCTAAGGAAGCAGGAACTGCATGGTTCCAGCCATCACCCTGAGGACAATGACCTGGCCTTTGTTGCCTGCATGCATCATCTCTTGTGTCTGGTATCTCTGTGTTTTAGAGGCTTGGGAGAGGCATGGGCTGTCAGCTGTTCTGAGGTCACAAGGCATTAAATTCTGGCAAAGGTCTCAGGGATGGCTATCCAGACTCTCGGTGTTGACTTTCTCTTTCGGTGTTTGATGTCCTGGTCTGCCCATTGACCTGTCCATGTTGTTTGCAGAAGTTACATAAGCTACAAAGCAACCTTCCATGAGTTGTTTTAAAAGGCATATAGTCTTAAAAGTCATCTTTTCCAGGTAGTCATCTTTTCATGAATCTCTCTTCTGAGTCCCCATGTGGCATCTGGAGCAAATCCTTTAACCTTTCTGTGCCTGTTTCTTCATCTGTAATTAAAGATCCTGATCTTCCTCTGGAGGAATTTCATTCATACATTTGTATTCTGTGCCAGGCACTGAACTTGGCACTGAGGATTGCATTGAGACAGTGCATGTGCAGTTAGCATAGAGACACAGAAAGTTATTGCCAAGGCCTCCCTCCTTGGATGTTTTTCTGGGCTGGGCACTCCACCTTTTTATCTGCACAACTTGTGAAAATGTGCTTCTCAGTCTACTCCCAAACTCTACACTTTCTGTGCTTCTCCTGAGGTGAAGTTGACATCTTGCTCTGGATGAAGAGTCAGAGGCTGCGGAATGTCTATTTCCCAGCTTTTTTCATTTGGTTAAATCCCAAGGGCATCAGTTTGTCTATGAGAGGAGTAATGTTGAAATTTGTCTGCAGGTCTTTAGTCTGGGACTCGCCCTCTGGGGGACCCTGGCCCTGGGAGCTGGGTCTGGAACAAGGGGATAGGAAATAGAAGTTGTTCCTTTCCCAGCTCTGTTCATTTCTCTTCTTACCTGAGCCCCATGCCTCTTTGGGGATTGGCACAGAGGCTAAGAGGCTGGGATTGGGAGCTCACATTCGCCTATAAGTGTAAGCTGGACTGTGGAGGAAAGACGGTCTCTTGAGACAACCATCACTCAGAACAGACGGGGAGGGGGGAGGCTATCCTGAGCTCTTATTGAGAGGTACTTCCACTCCTGGTCTTGCCATCAAGGGCTGGGTGATCATCATTGAGAGGGAGAAAAAAGTGTGCTATGTGAATCCTTGTGACAAAAGCTCAAGTAAGGTGCTAATGTTGGGCCACAGCAGAAGGAAGGATGAAGTTTATACATAAGATGGCACTTCCTGGTCATCAGGAAATGGGTTTAAGGGGAGTGGTTGTGGAGGGCTACATGGAACCATTGACACACAATCTTCCTAGAGGAAGGAAGAAAGCTACTCTGGAAATTGCAAAGGATTTAGGATTTTTTCTGTGATGCTGCAGAGTCAGCACTAAGTGGGAAGAAAGTCAGAGCAATGTCAAGCCATCCAGATCTAGAGCACAAAGCTCGTGAACAGAGACCAGATATCTGGAACCCCCAACATGCTCAACACAGGTCTTCCTACCTGACCATCCGGAGAGCCATCCTGATGGAAGATGGCACCAACTCTGGGCCCAGAGATGGGCAACTGTTTTTAAGCCTCAGCAAAAATGGATCGGGACTGTGGGCCCTGGCAGTACTTCTTCACACCCAACCTCCGTCCTCGATTCAATTTGAACTCACAGAACCCGTGAAGTTGGTCCATCGTGGAGGACACACTGAGCAGGGAATGACTTTGCTCTTAGGCCCGACCTCTTGCTGTGGGAGGGAGCAAGCTGGGCGGACTCTCAAGGGCATGCCTCAGGGCCCAGGAGTTCGTGCGAAGCAAGGAGGATTTCTCTCATGGACTGGCCTGCTTCTGAGAACAGAACTGAACAGCAGCAGTGGGCAAGAAGGGTTGGGGGAGCAGGAGAGGTGGGTTCAGGGAGCCCTCCTGACGCAGGGGCAAGGGAGCTTCTGTGGAGGCTCAGCTCCTTCCCCTGATGCAAGATCACAGCTTTTGAGGGAGGAACTTAACCTTGTATCTTCTGGGCAGCCCAGGTCCTCAGCTTGAAGGACCACATAGCCTCAGGCAAGAGCTGGCCCCGCTGGCAGCTCCAGTGCAGGGTGGATCAGGGATTCTCCTCTGGGCCTCAGTTTCTTCATCTGTAAAATGAGGGGGTGGCAGTAAATTATCTGTAAATTGTTAGCCACCCCTGACAATCTGGTTTTCTATTCCCCTAGTTTCTCATCTGTCTCTTCCGGATCCGTTTCTCCTGCCCCACCCTCCCTCCAGCACAGGTCCTCCTCCCTCTTTCCTCCCTGGTATTCCCTCTGCCACTACCTGGCCACATCGGGAGCCTCTGTGTTCCGCGCAAACATGTCCACCTCTTCTAGTGGCTCCTTCATCAACCTCAGATCTCAGAGGAGAGGTTGGGGGAGACGAGGGGTCCTAGTAGCCTCTTCCCTGCCCCAGTGGTCCCCGATGCTGCCCCGCCCGCGCCCTGCGTGGCCAGCCCGCCAAGCAGCCGGTGCCTCACAGCGCCCTCGCCCCTCGCTAATGCGATCTGGAGAGACCCGGGCGGGCGGCGGGCAGTCTGGCCCGCGCGTCCTGGGCGGCGCTGATGGATGGTCCCCTGACAGTAATCGCAGAATGAGGACGCGCCGGCGACGCTCTCGCCCCAGGCCCCGCTGTTTGGCAAGCCCAGGAGTCCCTTGCTCCCCCCTTTCACAGCGCCTGCCTCCCAGCCGCTCTTAATTCTCTGGGCCTTTTGCGGGGAGTGGGCAATGATCTCTTAGTTAGGGCCCAGTTGGGGGCTTTCCTGCTGTCTCTCCCCCAAGACCTCAATTTCTGGTTTGAAATCCTCCTTGTGTCTGTGATTCTGAATAAGCTACTCATCCATGGACCTCGGTTTCCCCTTCTGTGTAATGGGAAATAATGGTCTTTTAAAGCCTAGACGGAGAGTGTTGGGAGCAGAGGAGAAAATGTTAAGATCACCACTCTCCCTCAAGTAGATTTGTTTACTTCAGTATACAGTGCTCAGAACTGAGCTAAAGTTATGAAGCTAAGTAACACCTGAGTGGCGATTCACATGGATAATGTTTGTTGTTGATGTTGTTGTTGAGGTAGTGGGATTGAACCTAGGGCCTTTGCACTGAACCACACACACACCCCATTTTTGCTTTGTTTTGTTTTTTTGAGATAGACTCTCACTAGGCTTGAACTTGCAATCCTCCTGCCTCAGCCTCCTAGAGTGGGCCACCATGCTGGCTGAGAACCAGTTTTTTTACATATACATATACAATGTCTTTAGGCTAAAAAATACATCAGGATATGAGCTCTAGCAGCATCAGTCCTGCCTGGATGTCCTTACAGAGAGAAGTGTGGGCTCAGGTATTTCTTCAGGGACTGCTGCCTCTAGTCTGGGGCCTCAGTTCTGTACAGTGTTGGAGTGATCTGCATGCAGTCCATGGGTAGGTAGAGGTGGTGTCAGGTAGATCCCCCTTGGGGAAGTGTTTCTGACAATTTTCCAGCCCCTTACCAACTTTCCAGTGTGTGGAAGTTCTTAGGCTCCTCTACTCCTCCATGCCAGAGGATCCCCCTTGGGCATGGCCCTGCAGAGGGGCTGAGGTTGATCTAGACCAGTTACACACCCAGACGCCTCCTCATTCCCTTTTAACCTTTCACTCTCATCAGAAGCCAAATCAAGTTACTTTTGATTTAATTCCTGAAATGGAGTCATAATTTGCTTAGTGTCCTTTTCTCTAAGTCCTAGAAGTGTGTATGTGTGTGTGTGTGTGTGTGTGTGTGTGTGTGTAAAGAAGAAAAGCTCTGTGGCCTCTGAAGGAACCTCACACACACTCACTTCCCAAACATCGGAGAGCATGAGATACCAAGGCCCTGGGATGCAGAGTGGTGCGATGATGATGGTTCGATATGGTGATAAATGAAGATGAAGATGACTCATATTTCTTAGGCATTTGTGATGTGGCGGGACTGAGGTAACTACTATATATGCATTTCTTACTTAATTCTCACAACTACCTTTAGGTAGATGCCATTCACATCCCCAATTTACAGATACAGAAACTGAGTGAAGAGGTTAAATGGACTATGTTACATCCTAGGCAGGCAGAACCCAGATTTGAGACCACACGGTTTGCAGAGTCCATGCTTTTAACCACTTAGTTGTGTGACCCTGGGCACCATACTTTATTCATGCCCCAGTTCTCTAGTCTGCAAAACACTGGTAATAAACAGGGATAATAAGATATTCTCTTCATAGGCTTGTTGTGCTATTAAATGAGATAGGGCATTCACCATACTCACAGTTAGGATTGAACTGTTTAGGTGTCCTAATTGTGGTGAGATTGTGTGGGAGAAGGGGTACAAAGCAATTCAATTAATTATGACTATTATTTATGATAATGATACTCATCAGGCACTGAGAGCCTACTGACCATGGGTTGTCCCACAAGGTAAAAATTTCTATATCTGATCAGGGGACATAGCTCAGTGGTACAGCACTTGCCTAGCATGCATGAGACCCTGGGTCCAGTCTCTAGTGCTACAACCAATCAATCAATCAATCAATCAATCAACATTGCCATTCTTTTACAGATAAAGAAACTGAATTTCATGTAAACTGAATATAGTGCCTAAAGCCATCCTGTTTAAAAGAACAGATCTTGTTTTAAAATGCTGTGCTCTTGACTCCAAAGCCTGCTGTTCCCTTCACCCCTCAGGGTCACCAGGGACTGGTGTCTCCTGGAGGAGGTCAGTGTTGAGGCCACAAGCCCAAGTCACACCTTCTACCACCCATGACCTGATCTGCTCCAGGTGAGCAATGTTTTCTTAAAAGAACAGGAGGGAAGTAAATAAAGAAGTCACTGAGACAGTGTTTCCCTCCCTCAAAGCAGAGATGTAGAACCTCTCCCACAACCCCCACTCTCCTCATTCTGTGGTTCCTCAGAGCTCAAGTTTGTGGCCATTAAATAGAAGAGGGGAAAGTTTGAACCAGGCATGAAATATTTATCACTTAATTACAATATGCAGATTCTGTTCCTGGGGGTGATTTATCTTTTTTGGAAATATAGGAAAAGATCCTGGAAACTTGTATCCTAATTGCTTGGCCTATTATTGTAGCAACCAGGTAGAAACTCCATTTACTATAGAAACACAAATTCTCCTACCACTGAAGGTATCTGCCTCTGTCTTTGCCGTTGGTGGTCTGGATACTGAATAGTTTTCTGACGAGAATGGGGCCTCTAGGAGGTCAATTTGCCATTCTCCTGTCTTTTTGTTGGGTAGTCCCTTTCTAAATCATAATAGCTGTCAGAAATACAAGGATGAGAGTCTGAAATTCTGGAATTTCATGTGAAGCTCATCCTAGTGATACCTTTCCCCACTGAAGCAATGTGGCTGGGGCGGGGGGATAGCATCCTTCCTCCACCTTCCCTGGCAGGAACACATCTCTGATACCTGTGATGTCTCTTTTGTCCCCTTTCTAGGGTTGCATCTCAACCTCTGGTCACACATTAGCATCACTTGGAGAGCTTCATTTTTTCTTTTTCTTTTTATCTTTATTATTTTTTAAAAATCCAGATGTCAAGACTTTACTGCAGGCACAGCAAAATAGAATCTCAAGGTGGATCCAAGCATCAGAGGTTTTAAATGCCTCAGGGCACAAGGGGTTTCAACGTGCAGCCAAAGTTGAGATCCTCTAGGACTAATAGAGGATCCTCATAAATAGGCCCTGCTTATCTGAAAGACTAAGTCATCTTCATCCCACCCTTTCAGATGTGGCAGTGGGCAACTCCTTCACTTTTATTGGAACTTGAAGAACATCCCTTTCTTTCTACAAGAGAAGCTTCTGATATTAATAACTACCATTTATCAAGTCCCTGCTGAATGCTTGGATCTATGCAAATAAAATTTAACGTGATACGCAACTCTGTGAGGCCAATGGGTATGTCCGTTTTATGGATGGCTCAGAGAGGTTAAGTAATTTGCCCATAGCTGTACAACTAGCAAGTGTCAGAGCTGATTTTTGAATACAAAACCCATGACTGTAAGTAACCACTGTGCTACACTGCCTCTCAGTTTCTGACTACTGGGAGTAATGGACTTCAAAACCATCATCTGAAGGATCGAGGAAAGGCCTTGGGGGAGGGAAAGAGAGGAGAAGTGTGGGAAGGTTGATGGGGGTTAGGAGCAGATGGGGCATGAAGGAAGGGATGGTGGTACATGGGAGAAATGGAAGAGGGCGTGTGGAGACTGGATATGGTGGCTGAAGGAGGAAATGGTGAGCTGATGAGTGGGAATGTAGATGGAAATGGGGCAATGGCAGTGAAAGCTGGGGAGTGGGTCCAGGAGTGTGAGCTGCCAGGCAGAACATCCAGAGCAGTGAGCAGTGCCCACCAGGGCCTGGGTAGCTGCAGAGGGAGAGATCTTGTGTTGGAGGAGGGGTCTTTGTGAGGCATGCAGCACTGAGGAATGCTCCACCATGAATACTAAGGGCAAGAAGAAGAGAAAGGGCTAGAGGGGGCTGGGTGATGTTTAGCTGCTGGGGTGATTAATGGGGGTGAATGGAGGGTGAAACTCAAAACCTTCGAACAGAGATGGTGGGGAATGGTTGTCCAAGAACAACAGCGCACTGTTTCATCAAAAAAGCTGATGTCCAGAGGATGGGCAGGTGGGGAGGGTACCAGGCACAGTCGCTCCTTCCCTTTTTTCCCAAGGTCTCTTTATTTACCATCTAACAGTACATTAAACAGCTAGCTCAGCAGAACCCTCTGGATGGGATTCCTACCTGTCTCTTGGCTCAGGGCAAGACCAAGGGATGCAAGGGTAGCTCAAGAGAAAAGCAGGTGAGGTCTGGATGGAGGGCTGGAGGTTGAGGTGCCTCCATGGACCAGCACACTGGCAGAGCCCATGCTGCTGTGCTGCTGGACCCCTGGCTTCCTCTGGATCGGACAGGCACTGAACGTGCCTTGGAAAGCAGTAATGTTCTTAGATAAAGATTTTGGAGCGGTGCTGGCCTTAATGAAGGAAAAGAGAGTGAAAGAGAGAGTAGGGGGACAGGTATCCACCAACTCTGGTTCCAGGATATTGATCTGAGTTTGAAGAATGAAACTAAAGCTTGTGGAACCACAAGGCTGAAGCCCTCGCCCTATTTCTTACTTCTGTCTCTTTTTTTAGGTGCAGCTATAGGAGCTGTTTCTCATGCCTTTAGCCTTTTGTATTTCTAGAGGGTAGGAAAGAGGGCAAAGAGGATGAAGTGAACTGTTTCATGCTGGAGGAGGCAGGGATTTAGAAGGCATCATCTCTTGGGATAGAAGCATTTTCTCCCTCTTTGGACCTTTGCAAACATGAAACAACTGGCAGATACCACTTCACTTCCCCACCTCCAGTACAGCATAGTGTGTCTAAAAGCCTGTGCCTGCCTACAGTAGAGTGGGCAAGGAGCCGGGTTCAGGGGAGATCAGAAAAAGGGGCCAAGTGTGTATTTAGCAGGCTAATCGAGGCCAGTGTCTCTTGGCCAAGCTGCTTCCCCTGTTGAAGTCTCATTCCTGCTCACGCGCTCTCTCTCTTTCTCCAGGAGCCAAGCCAACGAGGGAGGTGGTTGCATTGAAATTAATGGGAGGTGGTTGCATTGAGCACAAATATTCTGTGAGGTGCAAACATGACTTGACTAATAAAGCAACCGTTCCACATATGACCAAGTTCAAGAGCTGCCTTCGAGAAGGGCCACACCTCAGTTTGCTTGTTACAGAGGGCAGAGGCTAACTGAAGCTGCCTTCTGCCTCATAGGTTCACTGGAGAGCAATGGGCACAATCAACAGTCTTAATTATGAATTAATAATTCATAATTATTCCTGACTTGCAGATAAGCACAAGCCCACTAAAATTATTTCCCAGAGAAGAACACAGAGGTGGTAGAAAGGGGACTTCAGTATAGCCATTACTTCCAGAAGCCATTAAGTTCATTCCTCTGCTTCCCAACCGGAACCTGGAAGAGATTCACTAGCTTCCTTGGCCATTCACCCTAAATACCCCTTCCCTACTCGCAAGTCCCTGGACATACTACCACAGTTGCCTCTCTGTTCTCCCTGAGGCCAGAAGGCTATCCTTGCCAACATGACCTCAGAACCTGGACTCTGGAATTCTGGGCTCTCTTTGTGCTCTACTCTCTGATCTGCTATTTATAGATGTGGTCCCCTGCTGGAGGGGCTAGCGC
>RJWT010037126.1:0-13110 GCA_004365215.1 Cuniculus paca | reverse complement strand
GCTGAGCTACAAGTTGGTGTCGCTGCAGATGAAAGCATTCAGCAGATGCAACCCCTTTGTAAAGGGCGCTGGGTTGCCGTCCTCCGATATGACTGCATTAGAGAAAACTTACTGCATTAGAGAAAACTTACTGCCTTAGAAATCCATCTGCTCCCCAGGAAGACCGTGAACGTCGTGAGGGCAGAGATTCAGTTACGATTCTTTGATACTCAGATCCAGGCACAGCAAGTGCTTGTGGAGTTTTGTCTTTTAAATAAAATGTTGAAGTTAACATTTAGTATTCTCCAGGTGATCACTTCAAGTATACAGCGCAACTCTCTGCTTTGTCCTCTGAATAATAAGGAGGTGAGAACAACTCAGGCCTATCCCTAGGACCTTTTAATCTTCTAAAAGAGCAAGGTGTGTGTACACCAAGGTAACATTCTTCAACACGTGCAGACTCCCATAATCATTTCTATGAAGCAGAATTGAGTCTCTCTGCATGCAACAGTAAAATTAATCATGAGTGCATAGAATTAAGGACTTATTTTTCCCACATTTTGCATTTTGAGAAGTTACTGGTATTCATCCAGGAGTTCAGATAAATGAAGCAGAGGTCTTCGAAATCCTTTGGATTTTTTCTTGTGGTTGCAAGCTGGCTGCACGGTCTTGAGACATCTCACCCTAATCGTGGCAAGAAGATGGGGCAAAGCTGAACTCGGCCCATGTCAGCCAGGTTCCTGTCGGTGTGATGAGAGCCTGTGCTGGGCTACTGACGAAGGGCAGAGGCTGGCTTACTTCACGGTTTGCGAAGTGGTGGGGCCCGGGACTGGCATCAGCTGAGCACTGGTGAGGCCTTCTCTATGGTGCCACATCGGGCAGATGGCGATGGGAGGGCAGGCTGGGCCAAGGTCACGGGACTCTGCAGTCACAGCTCAGACAGGAAAGCAGAGTCAGTTACACAGCAGGCCACTCAAAGCCAAAAGGACATGGCTGGGACCTGCGTCCAGCCTCGTCTACAGTACAGTCTTGACTCCTTCTCCCTCTTGGACTTTGGCTGCCTGACACTTCCTCTAAACTTTTCCTGTAGTCAGAAACTACCCCTCCAATCAGGTGGGCTGGGTCAGGCTCCCCACTGGCTCATGACTCCTCGAGCCCCCAGCTGTGGGTCCTCCCACAGTACCAAGACCTTAGAAGACCAAGTGCCTGACCCTGTCAGGGCTATGAGCTCTTCTCCCTGACCTGCTGCCACCCGGTGGAGTACACTTTGCATCGTTTTCTTCTACTGTAATAAATCTTACTTGCGCTACTTTCTGAGGGTCCTATTCGACTATTTGTTTGGGCTACAAAGAATCCAGAAATGACTCCCTTGGGACTCTCCATCTGGTAAGAGAACCATCTGTCACCTTCAGCTAAACACTGCATTTCATCTAATATAACAATAACAAACCTAGCAAAGTCAGTGTACTAACCTGTTTTTATCAAAGTACAAGCATTTTTCCAAAACACGATCCCTCAGTGAGAAAAGTAGCTTTGTTTTATATTTCTGTGACTGCTGCCAATGTTTTCTTTAATAGAAGACAGCAGGATTCTCATCTTTTGCTTTTGCATTCAATCAGAGACAAGATGCAGTTTTGATTAAAGTACATTATGATCTGGATCAAAAATGTTTCCCCAAAGCCTCATGTGTTTAGACCTGGAGAGATTGGATCAATGGGGCACCAGTGGTTAATCTATTGATGAAGTCATAGCGGAAGGGGCATTAGAAGGGGGAGCCTAGTTAGAGGAAGTAGTTCACTGGGAGCTTGACCTGGAAGGGATTTTGTTTTGTTTTTTCCTCATCCCCAGTTCTTCCCCCTTCTACTTCCAGCTGCCAGGAGGTGGAAAGCTCGCCTCTACCAAGCCCTTCCACCATATGGTTCTGCCTCCCCTCAGGCCCACAGCAATGAAGCCAGCTAATCATGGACTGGAACCTCTGAAACCAGAAGCCAAAATCAGTCCTTTAAATTGTTCATGTCAGGTATTTTGTCACAGCAACACCACAGCTAACTAATCCAAAGCATGAGGGGTGGGTAAGAGGAAATGCAATCAGTGGAGTAACTTTGGCCTCACACGGATATGCTGTTGGTAGAACCACGACAAAATGCAAGGAAACTACAAGAGCACAGCTGTGGCTCGAGGTGGACGTAGATCTGGAGCTGGACGGAAACAGAAGAGAGGCCTCTGCCCTGGGCATCTCCAAGCAGGAAGTTCGGCACAGGAAGCAGGAAGCAGCAGGCTGCCGTGTGGGTGGCACCTCTCAGCGGGATGCATGAGATCAGTGGAAGAGCTGTGACGGCTGCCAGAAAGCTCTCTCCCCAGGTCCTGAGGGTTACAGGCTGGGGTTTGAGGAAGCTGAGTTTGTCTAGAAGCAGCCTTGAGGTGAAACATGTGACAGGAGGGGAAAGGAGCTGGGGTGACCGAGGACACAACTGAGTCACGAGGAGTCCCAGGAGCCACAGCTAGTGTGGTGGGTGCTGAGGACCCAGCCTGGCTCACGAGGTTTGGAAAAAGGCGCTTGCTTCCTGCCTTGACTGCATACTGGTGGCGGCTTCCAGAAGGACGAGGCCTTGGCTGAGAGCGCGTCCGCAGTGCAGCGAATCTGCACGCAGCCAAGCGCTGACAGCTCTGCTCCAGGCACAGGAGCGCACGCGGCCACCTGGCTGCCCGGGTCCACCGCGGGCCGTGTCGCCGTGGTGCTTCAGAGGTTTGATCACACTGACTCCTTGTAACAACCCTACGAGGGAGGAAGCCTCCTTTTTCTGTTCTACAAATGAAGAAACTGAGGCCAGAATCATCCTGGACTTCTGTTAGGAGGAGGACTTCACCGATGGAAAGTAAGGGCCCAGGTGAGCTGGGCAGGTGCCTCCAAGATGACCCAAGGCCCCTCAGCTGACTCCCCCTTAGCCAGCTAAACTCCCTTTTCTGAGAGTATTTGCTTCAGAAAACGTCCTTGGGCCGGGGATGTCGCTCCAGGGCACAAGCACCTGCCTGGCAAGCTCAAGGTCCGGAGTTCCATTCTCAGTACAGAAGAAAAAAAGAGAAAAGAAACATCTTTTCAGGGTTTTCCTCTGCCTCTTTCAGATGTAAATTTTTAAAAGCCTCTTTTTAGTTTCACAATGGAGGACTCTCCTCCCCCAGGCCCTGGGAGCCATCCCTAGGGGCTGTAACCATTCGGGAAATAGGGCCCTGCCTCCTGTCTCTGTGCGAGGATGAGATCCTAAGGTCAGCAGGGGACCTGCTTTTCACAGCTCCCACCAGTCAAGGAGATTAGAGAGGGACGGGATTTGGCTTGGGGCACAGCACCTGCCTGGCAAACGCAAGGTCCTGAGTTTGATTTTCAGTACCTGCCCCCCCCCAAAAGATCAGAGAATGCTCGCCTTCCCTTTGGGGAAACCCATCTAGCTCCTAAAAACTTCCTCTCCCTTTCCTCAGATGAGTTGAGCTCAGACCGAATTGTGACAGCTTCCAAAACACCTTCCCTACCTTCCCAACTTTTCCCATCAAGAAGAAAACGGGGGAGACTTGGAAGATTGGGAAACCATGCGTCCACATGTCCCTTTGCGGTACAGTGAACTGTGTCCCCCCAAAAGTTATGCCCATGGCTTGACCCCCAAGAACCTTATTTGGAAACAGAGTTTTTGTAGGTGTGATTAAGTTGAAGATCTCAGGATGAGGCCTTCCTCGATTGGGAGTGGGCTCCAAATCCAAGGATTGGTGCTCTTACTTTATAAAAAGAGGAGGATTTAGACCCAGAGACAAAGGAAAGCCCTGTGAAGACAGAAGCCGAGATTTGAGAGATGCAAACAAGCCAGGGAGAGGCAACGAGGAGGGCGTCCCTACCACACCTGTGCCTGCAAACTGCTGACTGTTGGGGAAGACGTCTGCTGTTCGCAGCCACTCATGGGTGGTAATTTTTGGTGTCAGCCACAGGAAACATACGTACCCTCTACTCCAGAGTTGTTGCTCTGAAAAAACATGTGGCCTCAGATACTCCAAACTACCAAAAAGTCACAGGAGTACCTCGTGATCATCAAATCACTTTGCAAATATGAGCAAACAATCCATTTTTTCTCAGAGTTTTCAGCCTGACATACACCTGAGAGCAGAGGAGGAGCCGCCTCCAGAGAGCACTCGAAGACCTCCAACTCTGGGCCTGGGGCTGAGAATAGAGGGTGAGTTGTTCCCACTTTCTGAGGGGGCCGGATGTTGCTGGGTCTGAATAATTTTCACAGCCCTCCTACCTCAAGGCCAGAAGGAGCCAGGTCGCAGCCCCGAGGTATGGAACGGAAGAGTAAACTTGGATAATCGACCATCAGCCAGGACGTGCAGAGCAACCCCACGCTGCTGGATTATCTCCGTCTAAAAGGATGGATGCGTCTCCATCCTGCAGGGATGCCTCGGCTCCATGAGCTCGGACGCAAGCCTTGCTTCATGGTGCAGGGAAGAAAACATAAATTGCAGGAAAATGTGGCAGCGATCTTCACCGAGGCAGAGTGAGGCTCCCTCACTGGGCGATGGGCGTCACCCTTAACTAACGAGAATCACAGAGCAGACGGACGCTGGGAACTCTGCTGGATGCTCCCAGGCTGGCTTTGCGTTAACATCTCAAGCTCTGCCCCATATCCCTGAGGGAACCACGCTCAGAAATGCATTCAGCAATTGAACAAACTGAAAATCAAAAATCATAAAAACAAAGCAATGGAGTCTATTTTCCCCCCACTCTGAGTGTTCCTGCTTGTTACTAAACATGCACATGTAGAGAGAAAAGAAAGAATGCCCTTTCCTTTCAAAGGGATTGCCTCAAAGGGACAACCAGGGTCCTTTTGGTGGGCTGTACCTGGTAAACCTGTGCCTGGGAACCTTCAAAGTGAATCTCAGGCCTTTGCTTTGCGTTGTTTTTTTGTTTGTTTGTTTGTTTGTTTTTCATTTTCTGACAACTCAACCCTCAGGTTTCCATCCTGCAAGGACAGATACCGCACTCTGTAAACTGACATCTGCTGTCCCCTTTTAGGGCACTGGGCACTGGTGGCCCAGTCTATGTGGGCTGGGACAGCACAGCTGCATCCTCGGGACATTGAATTCCCAAGTGCATTGTGATCAGTGAGGACAGTGGGGAGCTCAGAATGCGAGTGCGTCTGCCCTTCCTCTGCCAAAATCACAGGCAGACTCGCCCTCCGGGGGCTTGATGATCTATCCCCAAGGCAACCGTCTGACAAAGTCCCCATTGCTTAGGACAGGGGACCTCTCCTGGGGCTGGAAATGGAGCCATTTTAGGTGACACTGTTCACAATAGTAAATAACACCTTGAGGGATTACTATCTTGTGATCAGCCTCCTTGACCCTCCCCAGAATAGGAAGAAACTGTCTTTTTTTGGTACAGCAATTTGTTTCAAACTCTCTAATCTCTTTTTTAAAAATGGAGAGTTTGTTTATGCTAGGAATTTTGGTAATATTATGTAGCTGGAAATTTGTAAAATTGTTCACTTCTGTTGTATTTATTTTATGGAAAGACAGGGTGATTCACAAAAGGTTACTTTGTAAGTAGATGAATTTAAGTACAACAATAAATCAGTTTACAGATAGCAGCTAAGAAGTAGACAGGTGGCCCTTGGGGTCCCACACTAGCAGGTAGCACACAAACCAGGGTGCTCGTGAGACAGGGCACGTCTTCCTACCAGGGCCATTCTAGTCACAAAATTGGGTCTTTTTCTCTATTATCCACTCACTGCTCTTTTTTAGTATAATTTCCTTCTTTTGTTGAGAGTGGGAAAAATACATCTGAACAAGTAGGTAAACTAAAAAAACTCCAGGTGTCAGTTTCTTCTGTAGGTGGGCATTGCTATTGGTCTCATCTCTGGCCAAAAAGACGGACTTGAAGGCTACACCTTGCTGGGTGACACAGACAAGGAAAACCAGGATGAGGTACTTCCAGGGGTGGAGACAGTCCTGGCATCATTCTCCCCTGTGCCCATCTAGAATTGCCACAGTGGCTGCCATGGAAATGCCATGCCATAATGTGGAATAAAAGCCAGGTGCTAAGAATGGCAAAGAAGACACTGGGCAGAGCATGTGTGGATATAGGCAATACCAAGATCCCACTCCACCAGTCTGACAATTTTATCTGGGCTTCATGACATGTGGGAGCAAAAGAATCTCAACCTGAAATTGAGCAGAACTCCTAATTGGCATAATCTCCTCTCTATTTCACTCATGTACAGTTTACTTCATCCTCACCTCATTATGAAGCAACACTTAAAAAGAAAAAGTCAAGTTTCCCCAAACCTCTTCAGCCCTAGAGCTATTGTTCTTTGTTCTCATACAGATAAAAGCAGTAACTTTTGTCCTTTAAGTAAAGTTTTATAATCTGTCATGCTCAAGCAGGGCCACCAAGATATGCTATAAAACTGTCACAACTTGACAAATTGTCTTTGTTTTTCTTCTGCCCATCCACAAATTCTGAGCCAAAGATCAACCCCCTTGGCAACATGTATAAAACAGGAACCCTTCCTTTGTTCAGCACTCAGCTTTTGGATGCAAGTCTGTTGAGCCAGGTGTACATTTAATAAATCCTCCTGTTTCTCCAGTGGTCTCTCCTGTCATTTGAATTCTGCAACAATTAAGCTATTTACACCGTCCACCCAACCAGCCTCCCAACCTCATCTTCTCTAAATAATAAAATATCAACTTTATTTCTATATCTTTCTGCCAAAATGCAGTTGTCAATATTCTTTAATATTGTGTGTGTGTGTGTGGTTCTGAGGACTGAATCCAGGATCTCTTTTATTTTGGAGACAGGATCTTCCTAAGTTGAACAGTGTTTGAATTTGCAGTTTTCCTACCTCCATCTCCCGAAGAGCTGGGATTACAGGCATGTGCCTCTGTGACCATCTGTAGCAGGACATTCTTGATAGTGCCTCCTGGTGGATCCAAAGCCCAAATGAAGAGGATCCTTGAGTCCTAATGGGCCACCTCCTCTCAGCTCTGTGGTGCCTCCTCATCTGTCCCTAGTGGTGACCTTCACACTAGCTCCACTCAGCCAGAGCTGTGTCCTCCTGGGGCAGGTCCCTGGAGAATAGGTCAGGTCACCTGCAGGCATTTAATAACAGGGAAGTAGTTTTTCAATGGAAAGAAACATCATGCAAACACTGGAACACAATTCTTAAATAAATGGAAATAATTTAAAACATTTTTGGTGAACAGCATACTTTGGATAAAATCGAGTCCTGGAGAAAGGCCCGGAAATCACACTTAGATTACATTTCCACTATTACCAGAAATTGAAATATCTCCATCCACACAGATACATCTTCAGTTCCCAGAATCATCAAGGTTGTGGAGGTTAGTGGAGGGCAATGGAATCCATGGTGACTTGGGGTCCTGAGCCCCACGTTCCAGTGTAACACTGCAAAAGTTGGATCCCAGAGCCTGTTCCTAGTTAAAAATAGATCTGAGAGCTGTCAGCTTTCCCGAACAGCATTTCAAGTGGCATATCAATTCTCCCTCTCTACTGCTTCCATAAATAAAAATTCTAATGAGGAAAAAAGTCTCAAAGGACCCTTCAGAAGCTTTTAGTATAATCAAATCAGCCAGCAAACACAAACCTTTGCAACGTGAATAGCTATTCTTTTCAGAAAATTAAAAATGATTAAAATTATGAACTAATCAATTTGATTGTTTAGATATTATTTCTTCCACTGTGAAACCATTTTGAGAGATAAATGTCAATTTAACAAAAGACAAATGTAACTCAAACTTTTCCTCTAAAATAAGTATATAGGCCCCAATTAGTTCTTCTTTTCCATTTTTCCTTAGAGTAGTGAAACTACAGAGATTTCTCAGTTCACGAACTTAATTCTTTCCATGATTCTGGTCACAAAGAAAATTGAATGAAAACTGAATCAAATTCAGAGGTTAGGGGCAGTGTTAAGTGACTCCGTTCTCCATTAAAGATTGAACTTGCCACACACTGTCTTACAAAAGCCCACGTGCTAGGAGAGATCAACACAACAGAGCATGTGGCGGTGGGGACCTTCCGGATGAGGACCCCAGCAGGACACTGCTTAAAGTCACTCCTAAGGTGCAGGGAAAGCAGCATGGAGTGCTGGGACCTGATGTAGACAACAGGGCTGAGAACACCAAGGTAGTGCAGCCAGTGCCTGCCTTTAAGAACCCTGGAACTATCTCGTGAAATCTCTTAACTTAGAGAGGCGAGGGAAGCATTTATCTTTTTAAAAATACTGTCAGAACACCAACCACCTAAAACCCACATTCATGGCCTCTGCTCCCCCCATATGTCTGTGTGGGGTTTAGTGACCTGGGTTCCAGAGGACACTCAAAGAAGCAGAGAGGTCAAGACAGATGCTGCACGTATGAGTGACGTGGACGTGGACGCCTGGCCCCATGAAGTGAAAGACAGAGATGTGGTCCCATCTTCCAGTTTCTCCTCACCCTCAAACATCAGTCTGTAGCCGGAAAGGAGAGTGGATTCCAGCTAATAAAAGACAAGATGTTACTTTGATTGTTAAATTATTACCTGGACATAGTGAGATCCTCGGTTATCACCAGTCTTTCCATGTAAATGTGGTTCTCCTCATTACTCTCCCATCAAGCAACACAAATCCAAAAGAATAAAAGGCAATTTCTGCTAGTAGTGAGTTATATCCTGTGTGCAGTTCTCCTAAATTAAATTTCACAACAGAGTTGAAGAAAAGAGGGATGGTAGCTCTGGATGATCCCAACTACCGAGGATAGAAGTTCTAATGCGAAGTGACTTAGGCGAAAAGACATTGCCAGCCCAGCCGGAGGCCCCCACGGCCACCTGACTAGGGACTTGGTATTGCCCTCAGAACCCATTCTTCCTGTCCCACTGGCCCTCAGTCCTGGCTAACCTTGTGCTCAGGCTGGCTGAATGTGACCTCAGACACAACCACAGCAATGACCAGCATTTGTCTCCTGGGGCTCCTCTTAGGACTATGGAAGTGTCTCCTGTGGGTGTCCACCAACAGAATTACAGAAACTGCAAACCTTGATCCAGCCACAGGCACTGACCAGGTCCTCCCCCATGGACAAGGAAGAGGGAGTTAGCCTACCCCAGAGCTACAGGGAGTCCAGATTCCCCCAGGATAATACTTTATATGGGAAGAGCAGATGTTTTAGCCAAACCATAACTAGGGCCCATGCAACAGACAACAGCTGTCAGGTAGGCACACAAAATATGCAAAGGATTTCCTTCACGATTTTGATGCCGTCTTCTAGCACTATTTTGTTGAGTTCTTAGAAACCAAACAGCTTGACTCAATTGGTCCACTCCAGTTTCTGGATTGCAAAGCAATCAAAGCAAGAAAACCTAAAGATACTAATTGATGCACAGCATTAGGGACCTAGGAGAAATGTGTCCCCCAAAATGCAAAAATGCAAAACATTGCCAGCACTAAATGCTGGTGAGGCGTGGGGCAGCAGGACTCTCATTTACCTATGTGGGGGCTCCTGTTAGGAGACACTGTTTCTGCTTAGTGTATCCCTTCCCTAGTGTGCAAGGGACCCCACCAGTGCCCACGGCTCAGAGCAAGGATGCTATTGAGGACAGAGACTGAGATGCTGTGTCGACAAAGTCAGGAATGCCAAGGACTGACAGGGACATCAGACACCCAGAGACAGTCAGGAGCAGGTCCTCTTGACCCTTCAGGGAGCCCAGTCATGCTGACCTCTGCTCTGAGCGTCCCAGCACCAGGACCGTGAGGGCATTGATCTGTGTTGCTTTCGGTCTGTGTTGACCTTTCACGCACAGGTTCCAGGAAACCAGTCCATTCTGTTGTCTCAGCATGCATCCCAGATGGGCTTGGGCCTCAGTATTGACTTTCTTTTGTTTCTAGAACAAATTACTCTAAGTATAGCTTCCTAGAACAATGCAAATGTATTCTGATCTTATGGGTGGATAGGTTCCGAGTCCAACACAAGTCTCATTGGGCTCAGATCCAGGCATCGGTGGGGCTGAGCTCCCTGCAGGGGAATGGAGAGGGGAATCCAGGTCTTGGCCTGCTCAGACACTGGAGATTGTCCATGTGTTGGGTCCCGGCTGTCATGCATCATCTCCAAAGCCAAGCCTGTCCATTACTGCTTCCCTCTCATTATCCTGAAGCCGCAGCTCTCTGAACACTGCAGGAAACTCCCTGATTCTGGAAATGCCTGTGATTATGCTGTGCTCACCGAGTTAATCCAGGATCATCTCCTAACTTCAGCACGCTGTGCAGGTCCTTCTGCCAACTAAGGTGATGTCCATGTTTCCAAGATTAGGACATAGGTGTCTTTGAGGGGCTGTCTTCCTCCCCACCCTCCCTTATGCTTGATTCCCCCAGAAATCCCAGGTCCTCACCTGACCACAGATGGTCATTATGCAAATCTGCCTCTTGTATCTCTGGAATTCCAACTATTATTTCAAGGGAAAACATGCGCATGTCTCTTCCACTTCTAGTTTGTACCTGTCCGTGATGGCAGTCAGTTTCCTCTCCTCACCCCTGTGGCTTTGGGGACAGAGAAGCTGAGCATTAAAGATGTTTAGTGCCCCAGCAGCCTGGTGGGGCCCTTGACCCCAAAATCAGTATTTAAAATCCTTCAATATGATAACATAGATATTTAAGGGCACAGTTCCAGGCACGATACAAAAATGGGAGTGAGAATCTCGGGAAGCTCAGTCTGAGATTCTGTTCACTGATACTTCAGAGGAGTTTTGGGGAACCATAAGGCCCAGACCATTTCCTTTTATTCAGGGTGCTCTGGAAGGCAAAGCAGGAAACACATGGACCAATTTACAAAGGGATCCATGGGCCCCAGGGATAAAAGGGGCAAATGGTTTGTATCTTGTTATAGAGACAGGGAATATTTTGTGAATATTTATGCATCAGCTCTCATGAGGTTTAAGTTAAACCTTGGCCTTGCACACAGATTATCATAATAAAATTGAGACTAATCTGAGTCATTTATAGAGGAGGGCAAAGAGGTTTGCTGGAGAGTAAACGTTTGCTTAAATAGCTGAGCGTAGAGACAAGGTGTAAGATGCTTATGGTAGAAAAAGATGTTTGATTCCTTACCTACAATCCCATTTCCAGGCGACTGATTGAATGACCCAACATCCTGATCGTTCAGCAGTAGCCAAGGACCCGTGGAGCTGGTTCTGCACCTTTCGTGCTGCAGATTCAACCTGATGTCATGGGGTGGTCACACTCGCATCTCCTCATGCAGCTCAGCATCTCGTGGTCCTCTGAGTCCTTGCTCCTGCAGGGACATAAGAACACAGAGGGAGAAACCTACACAGGACCCCAGGGATGAGCGCTTCCAAGCAGGTGTCTTTGGTGAGCTTTTTGTACAAAACATTGCCATGGGCTATAAAGTCAGAGAGAGTCTATATTCATTGCAAGTGGATTTCTCCCTGGCCACAGATCGGGTGTGGTCTTAGGGATCCCTCACCCCACTTGGGTACACGCGTGGTATCTTGTAAGAGGACACAGATGCATCGTCTGCCTCCACCTGGACTTGGATGCCCCAGAAATCACCTTGCGTCACTGCTGGCACCGCCCCCGACCCTGGTTTCCCAGGCCCTTCAGCGCCACATGGATGGGAAGCCCAGGAGTGGGCGGGGCCCGTGCATCCCCTCTGCTCAGCGGACAGCAGCATGGACAGGAAATTGCACGAAGCCCTTCGGGGCCTCTTCTCACTCACACTCCTCCTACCATGCTGAGGGCTGCCTCATTTTTTCCAGTGCAAATCAGAAAGTGTTAAGGAGCTGTAGGAAAGAGCCGTGTGCACCTTCTGTCCGGAGGTCGCTGTCCATCTGCAGGGGTCCCTGGCCCACCCCCAGTTCCAGCAGACCAAGCGGGGATGTTTCCAGACACAGTGACTGATCACACAGAGAGAGAGACTTCAAGCTACCTGAAGAGCGGGCAGTGCGTCATTCTGTTGTCAAAGCTTCACTTCACTGGGTGAACTCAGTGCAAAGCTCGCTTTAATGAAATGCTTTTGAAAATCATAACCGGAAAAGAGAACGTGACCAGCACGGCTTTCCAACCACTCTCCCGGAGCACACTGGGCCACAATGACATTTATATCTAAAATTAAAAATAAAAAAAAGCTTTGTGTAAATAGAAGAAATAAAGTTCGCTTGGGTTTAGATGGACAAGGATAGCTGAATTAATAACGCTCATCTTTTATTAATCAATGCATTCTGCATAAGAAGTTTATTTTCCTATCTCAGGCAAGCAGAGCTCAAGTGTTTTATATAATCACAGAACAACTGGGCTGTGGCAATTTTATGCTATTTTGCAAAATCATACTTTTGCTGGGGTGCATGAGCCAATATTACTTGGTTTTACCTTACCGTCATCACCACTCCTCTCTGAGGCCACTTTCCAAAGATGACGGTTTGGCCTGAGGCTGTGGATCTCACTAGCTCCACCTCATGATCCCGGATGCCCCAAGGTGAGGGCAGCGAGACTCTTGGTGATGAAGGCAGTGGCCGCGTCCGTTGGGCCTGTGTCCCCTCCACTCTGTGCTTGGCTCACCTGGGCAGAGCCACACATGAGAGAGCTTCTGGCCTGTGGATTTCTGACCATGATCACATGATTTGTAGAAGGGGATTTTCAATCATCTTGATTTCCACAGTGACTGCAATTCCACAGATCAGAGACACTTCCAAGATTGGCAGATGCTTGGAGACACTGTGGAGAAGCTGCCCTGCTCCTGTGAGCAGAAACTGGGGACCCACCTGCAGGGATCAAATCCTCAAACCTCTTGCTACTCCTCATATCCCATGGCCTTGGTATTTATGGGCAGGAAGTGGAACCCTTTCATTAGAATTGCGGAGATGGTGGAGAGTGATATGTGATTTTTTAGGAATCTCTCTTTTGAGAATAAGCCAGAGAAATACTTTGTCTCGCACTGAAGACATGTACATTGTGTTAGGCTGGGCATGACACTAGTCTCTACTACCGTGGCACAAGCAGGTGGAGTTCTGTCTCCACATCAGAGAGCCTCGCATGGCTGTTGATGCAGTTGGCATTGCCATCAAGAAGCCAATATTCTATTCCATCCTCAGCC